>JAKSYS010000135.1:0-107979 GCA_022925895.1 Fragilaria crotonensis
AAGAAATCATTTGCGAGGCAGAGCGTAATGCTCCTAAAAAAGGGTATTTGGAGTTACTTGCCCAACCAGCCATCAAAAGACCATAAACACCTAACGCTGATGTAGCTAGTAAGTATAAAACACCTACATTTATATCAGTAAGTACTATTTTTCTGAAAAGGTATAACAGCCCAACCTACTAAACTTAATATAAAAGTTACAGTAGGTGCTAATAAAAACATAATAATATTTGATGTGCCTGGTAAAGTAGTTTCTTTTACAAATAATTTCAAACCATCAGCTAAAGGTTGAAACAAACCTACAAATCCTATAACATTCGGACCTTTTCGTCTTTGAATGATGCCCATTATTTTACGTTCCGCTATAGTAAAATACGCAACGGCTATCAACAAAGGAATAATAATTAATAATATTTTTAATAAAATAGCTAAAATTAATTTAATCATTTTTTAATATAAAAGCTAAAATCGGACTCGAACCGATATTTAAAGATTTGCAATCTAACACATTACCGATTATGTTATTTAGCTTAATGTATTTATTTAGAGGATAAGGTAGGATTCGAACCCACGGTATTTTAAATACAATAGTTTTCAAAACTAACGCCTTAAACCACTCGACCACTTATCCGATATGATTTAAGCAAAAAAAGGGATTCGAACCCTTAACTTTAATCTTGGCAAGATTACACTCTACCAATTGAGTTACATTTGCTAGACTTTTTGTAAGACCTGTTGGAAATTTAAACGAATTTAATAAAAAAAAAAGTTCTTCGTTTGTTATTGAATTCGTTATGAACGTCACTTGGAGATTTTTTAATAAATTAAATACAAGATAGTTTTTTTCTAACTCTTTAAAGATCATAATATTTTCAAAATTGTATGTTAAAGTATTATTATAGAACGTTTTTTTTAATAAAATTCTACTTTTTAGACGAGGCAATACTTCTAGAAGTAATTTAGATAAAAATTTATACATCGAAGTTTTTACAAGTATAACCTTACACCCAACAGGATTTCCTTTTCTAATTTTTAATACTATATTTGATTGTTTCGATATGGTCAATTTACCCTTTTTTGTTGTAATTAACTGTAAAAATAACAAAGATGTTGATAATTTTTTTAATTCAGAAGTTTTACACCCAAAATTTAAAACAATTTTTTTTAGTTTTGGGATCTCTTTTATATTTTTATAATTATATCTGTTAATTAAATCGTATTTTATAATATTATTGTAATAATATTCTAGAAAACTCATTGCTTTATAGTTTTGGTTAGGCAAATCCTGCAGATATGCTTGCAAATTTCATATACTTTGTTTTTAGATTTTTCGATACTGGTCCAATTATACGTGTTGCTATAGGATTGTTTTGTTTATTAAGCAAACTTATGGCATTATCATTGAAAAAAGTAAATGTTTCTTCTTTGTTTTTAACACGATTTTTTGTACGTAGTATTAATGCTTTATAAATCCCACCTTTTTTAACTTTAGATGTTTTTTTAGATTTATTTCGCAAATGACTAATAACTACTACAATAATGTCACCCGCACAAGCAAATCTTTTTTTAAAACCACCTAAAACTTTTATACATTTAGCTATTTTAGCCCCAGAATTATCTGAAACTTTTAAAATCGTTTGTTGTTGAATCATTTTTTATATTAAATATTGTTTATAAAAGCGTTTATAACTCAATTGGATAGAGTTTCGGATTTCGGTCCCGACGGTTATAGGTTCAAATCCTATTAGACGTATCTTTAAAAAAACCATCTAAAAAAAATATATTTTTTTTTAGTTAGTGCTAGCTTATGCTTAGCTTCTTTGATCTTAAATAATTCGCTTTTTTTATTTGCAAACGCTACTATTTCGTCGAATAAATTTGTGCTTGGAATTTTAACAATAGATTTAATTCCCAAAGAGATTCTATTTTTTTGTTTTAACACGTAAGGAAATTCTCTTATACTTTTCCGTTTTCTTTTTTTTATTTGTCTCAATTGAATTATAGGTGCGGAATTGACTACGGCCATCTTTATAATTTCTAT
The DNA here is from genome assembly GCA_022925895.1 of Fragilaria crotonensis. NCBI lineage: Eukaryota > Bacillariophyta > Fragilariophyceae > Fragilariales > Fragilariaceae > Fragilaria > Fragilaria crotonensis. The sequence continues at coordinate 2,041 of JAKSYS010000135.1, forward strand.
GTTATTTTTCTTATTTTTTTTGCAAAATTTTTAAAGTTTTTAAAATTTATTTTCTAAAGATGTTTATTCCGCTAACCATTAAGTGATTATATATATTTTTTTAAATTTACTTGTTTTTCTTTCATTTTAACTAACTTATATATATTTGCTTAAATTCTTAGTACCATACTTTGATCTAGACGTTTTCTATTTTTCAACCCTAAAAGATCAAGCTTTCCTCTAATTAAATGATATTTTACTCCAGGTAAATCTTTTACTCTACCTCCTTTAATTAAAACAGCAGAATAATCTTGTAAATTGTGACCTTCTCCTGGGATATATGCAGTAACTATTTTCTATTACTCATTAATCTTAATTTTACTAATTTACGTAGTGCAGAATTCGGTTTTTTAGGAGTTCTTAAAAAAACTTTTAAGCATATACCTTTTTTTTGGGGGCATTTTTGTAAAGCAGGCGTTTTATTTATTTTTGTTTTTGGTTTCCGTTTCATTCGGCATAATTGATTAATCGTTGGCATTTTATTTTTAACTTATATAAACTAAAAAAAACAGAGTTTTAAAAAAAGCTTCTTTAAAAAAATTTTCATTATCGATAATAGGAATATCAATATCAATATCAATGACAATTAGTCCTATGATGGCTAACGCTAACAAAAAACATATAAATAATTTTTTTACGACTAGTTTTATTATCAATGCCAAATTTTTTGAAAAATTATAAAGCAGATAATTATAAATTAAGTAATTAGGTAAAAAAATGGAAAACACTATAATAAATAAAATTGTTATAGTAAAAAAGAGCCTAAAAAAAACCAAAAAATCAAGCCAAAGATAAGTTTTAAAAAAAACATATTTGAATAAAAAAAATAAAACACTAAAAACTATTTTATCGTTTAAAGGTAAATATATTATTTGAACCAATTTGACTTTTGCCCAACGAATTCCTATATGAATCCATTTTAAATAATTATTGGAGGAAATTCGTTTAACTACTTTAAATTTTAGTGAGTAATGTTTAATAAAAATTAATAAATACACACAGAAAAGTATTAAAAAAGTTCCAAATTCTAAAATCGATAATATATGTATATTTGTAAAAAAATATTTCAATATAAATATTATTTGTGTAAGAATGTTATATCTAAAATCGTGCTCTGAAATAAATTTTTTAGCTCCAGTTAAATTATATTTAGGTTTTACATATTCTTGATATAGCCAACCGGCAATTGCTTCAGGATAAGTTAAATACCTAGCACTAGTTGTGATATTTCTATAATAACATTCATTTTTAAATAATTTATAAAAACTTTCTTCAAAGTTAACGCTAAACAAATAACCTAATAAAAGTGTCCACATTTTCTTTTAATAATTACCAAAAAAGGGACTTGAACCCTTACTCTGTAAAGAACTAGAACCTAAACCTAGCATGTCTACCAATTCCATCATTTTGGTTTTTTACTCATTATCGGACTTGAACCGATACTCTATATAGAATCAAATTTTAAGTCTGACGTGTCTACCAATTCCACCAAATGAGTCTAATTTGTAATGCCGCAGTTTGATATACTAACATTAAGTTCTCAAATTTTTAGTTTATTAATAAGTTTATATTTGTTCTATTATTTTAATATCACGAATACGATCTTATATTACACTGAAATTAAAAAATATAGAACTAAGAAATTAGTGAAAAATAATATAACCATTGAAAACACACATACAAGTTTAAGTAATAATTTTTGGTTGCTTAAAAGTAGTTATAAAACGTTTTGTAGTTATTACTTTAAAGGGGATATAACTCAATTGGTAGAGTGTATGCTTTGCAAGCATAAAGTTATCGGTTCAAATCCGATTATCTCCATTCAATAAAACTCTTCAGGCTGGATTTGAACCAACGACCTGGTGGTTAACAGCCACACGCTCTACCTCTGAGCTACTGAAGAATGTTATTAACACAAGAACTTTACCGGCAATATCTTAATAAAAGTAGATATTAGGGAAAAATGGAAATAAATTAGAGAGACTTTTAAGTTCTATTTTTCCATTAAGAATGATTTCAAAAGTTTTATAATTAATACTTAAATATTTCGGAGGTAAAGGCCATATGAACGCGATACGTGTATTGGCAATTATCAAAGGTATCACTTTATCATTAATTTCTATTAAATCTCCTTGTTTTAAAGTAAAAGATTTATTTGTAATTGTATTACCGTTGACTTTAATATGTTTATGTATTATTAATTGTTGAGCATTTCTAACACTCGGTACAAAATGTGATCTATATAAAATAACATCTAATCTTTTTCAATTAAACTTAAAAATGAAAGATTAAGATTTACATATTTGTTCAACATTTTTTTGTTTTGTACTATCAAATTTACCTGTTTTTTCAAGTAATTTTTAAGAAAATTACCGTAAAAAAACTGGTTCTTTTTATTATGTAATACTGATTTATATCGCCGTTTAAATGGGTTATGAAACTTAGGCAAATAGTATCTGTCTAAATCGTAAGCCCTAAAATTTTTTTTTCGAGTATTTCGTTGACGATCTATAAATGCAATTAATTTCTCCCATTTTTTTTTTTTAAATTTTAAATAATATAAACGCCTTCGAAATTGTACATTTGTTCTTAATGCTATAAATTTTTTATACAAGGGTTTATGCCTTCGATTTTTTACTTTATACATTTTTTAACTTTTCGGTATTTAATCCTACGATTCTTTTTTAATATTGGCGTTAAGAGTAATGAAAAAAAATTTCTCTTTAATTTCGCAAAATTTGTTAACTCACCAGGTATATGATAAAAACTACTTTCAGTCATCTTCATTTCATCTGTTGTTAAAATTACCATAGGGATTTTCCATTTTAATGATTCTTTTTTTAATAAGGGTAAAAGTAATTTTGAATTGACTACTACAATTAAATTGAACTCTTTTTTTAGTAAAATTTGATTTTTAGCCAGTTCTAAATACCCATAAGTTCTAAATTTATTTGTAAACAAATTTCTAGTATGATAAGAGTCAGGTAAGAATGAATGTTTAGTTTTTTTAATTTATGTTTATATTGATTTTGAATTTTTGAGGAATACCTATAAAAAGTATTTTTTTTATTTTGTTGATATAACTAATAATATATAAAGCTTTTTAAAAAATACTGAGTTGATCAATTTTTCTTTTTAAATTAAATTGCTCTGAATATTTTTGAAGTATTTTTAATTTAATTAATTCAAATTTTAGGAATTTTGAGCTTAAATTATATGATTTTTAATTTCATTAGACTTTTTTCCTTCTTTCAACCTAATTTTTTCGTTTTCATATAAAATACCTTTCCCTTTATAAGGCTCTGGAAATTTATATAAACGAATAGTTGCTGCTGCTTGAGTAACAAAATAATAAGAAGTACCAAATATATAGATATATATATATTTAAAAGGAGTTACTTTTACTGTATTTGGTATTTTATAAAATATAGAATGGCTAAATCCTAATTTAAACTGTAAAAGTTGTCCTTCGTATTTAGCAACAGGAAAAACTTTATAACCTACGCCTATAAATCTTATTTTTTATACAATACTACTGAAATCTCTAATATAATCTGTTTTAAATATGCCACAGTAGTTCCACACAATGCTCGCAGTGTTTTTTCTATTATCCGAAAGATTTTCACTTTGTATTTTCGTTACGTATATATAATTACTTTTGTCTGTTAAAAAAGTTTAAGTTTTAATTTTAGAATTTTTCGTCCTAAAGGACCTATTAATACTATGAAGTTTTGTTCTGTATAATATATTGTTTTAATATCTTTAGGTATTTTAACACTAAATTTTTTAGAAAATTTCATTTTAATCCTGTTTATTTTATAATAAGAAAAGGCTCTCCACCAAGTTTTAACTTTTTACAACTATTTAAAGTCTTTAATCCTTTATGCGTCGATATAACTAAAAATGTTTTACTCGAATCGATTTTCCAAATCTGTTTTAAAGAATAATAAACTCTAAAACCTGGTTTTGATATTGGTTTTAGTGTTTGAATGACCGGCTTCTTATTATTGTATTTTAAAAAAATTCTTAATTTAGTAGTATCTTCATTTTCTACTTTATAACCTAAAATAAAACCTTCATCCCATAAAACATTTAAAATATATTCGCAAATTTTTTTTTTTTTTTGTGTCACAAAAGCTTTTTTTGCTAACTGTCCGTTTTGAATATTAGCAAACATATTCCATAATAGATTTTTCATATTTGTGTCTAAAGACAGATTCGAACTACCGACACAAGGATTTTCAGTCCTTTGCTCTACCTGCTGAGCTATTTAGACTGTTTTAAAAACAGGATTTTCCATACAAACCTAGATATATTAAATATAATTTAATTTGTTCAACTCTACTAAAAGCACTATAAGTCTTCCTCTTTTTTTTTAATTTCAAACTTTTTCTCTTTTTTTTTTTAGAAACAATTCTAATTTTTTTTGATTTTAAATTATAACTAGAGATATCTTTTTTTGATATAGAATTAATTATAAATTTTAATTTTATTTCTATGTCCGAAAAAGATATTGTTTTTATTTTTTTTAAAATAATTAAAATCTTTAATATTTGCTGTGATTTTATATTCACATATTTTACAAATAAATTGTACTCGAATTGTTCTTGCGCACTTTTATTTACATGAGGTGATCTCAAAATCGTAAATACTTTTTAAACCTTTTATGCTGAAAAACTTTTAAAATTTTATTTAATTTTAACTCTTCAGTCTTGGTTAAAGTTTTGAAAATACGTAAAAAGATTTTAAAGAATTATAATTTTTGATCTTATCGCTATATTTAAATACATACGTCTTTTAAATTACGATAATTAATGTAAATGAACACTATCATTTAGATAGATACACGTTAAAATTGTAAAACATATGCTTGTATTAATGCGACACAGAGCTCTAAACCCATTAAAATAACTAATAAAAATAGAGGAACTAAATGAATCATTGCTACTAGATCTTCCAGTAATAACATACTCCAAGCGAAACCTACAATAACTTTTAAAAGAGTGTGACCTGCCATTAAATTAATAAATAATCGAACCCCTAAACTTACAGGTTTTGCTATATAAGAAACAAACTCTATTGGAACTAATACTAGTGCTAATGCTATTGTTGAATTTGCTGGAATTATAAGGGATAACATTTTTAAACTATGCTTTTTAAATCCAATAACATTTATACCAATAAAAATAGAAAAAGAAAGAGTAAAAGTAACAATAATATGGCTTGTAACCGTAAAACTATAAGGAATTAAACCGATTAGATTATTAAAAATAATAAAAATAAAGATCATAGATATATAAGGAAAATATTTTCACCTTCAATATTAACATTATCAAACAATAATTGAGAAACTACGTCATAAAGAGTTTCTACACAAACTTGCCAACTATTAGGTATTAAAAAAAAGCTGTTTGATTTGTTATATTTTGTTTTATACTAAAATAGTAAACAATACTAATAAAAAACCTAATGTTAAAATATTAATAACTAAAAAATTGGTAACAGATAAGTCTAGCCCTAAAAAAACTAAAGGTAACAACTTGATAATTTGAAATTGCTCTAACGGTGTTAATAACATATAAAAGTATATTTACTTTTCATTAAAAATTATTATATGTGAATGATAATCTCAAAAACAAAGTTGTTTTAAGAAGATTACCGTAAAGTTTTAATTTTTATTGTTTTGTTTTTTTAGTAGACCAAATTCGAGCAATTTAGTCTCAATAAAACCTACAACAGGAATCAAAAAAATAAAGAATAAAAAATAATAGGCAGTTGCTAATTGACCAATAAGAATATAAGTATTTTTAATAGGTTTTTGGCCTACCCAAGTTAAAATAATAAAATCAGTGACTAATAACCAATAACATATTTTAAAGATAGGTCTGTAATTAGTACTTTTTATTTTTGATGTGTTTGTAAATGGTATAATAAATAATACTAACAAAGCCCCTACCATAGCAGATACACCACCTACTTTATCAGGAATTGACCTTAGAATCGCATAAAAAGATAGGGTAAGAAACCAGAACCTTGCTTTCAATAATAAATAGTATTAAAAGAAGATAAGCAAGGCTACCCAATAACTCCCCTCCGAACTCAGCGTGCAACTTTCACTGCACTGAGCTCTCCACCAAAATCTATCTTGCTTTTCGTAGTGACTTATTTTTATCAAAAGTCCCACTATGTATATCTTTGTGACATTTTATACAGACAGGTACCTGTTTTCTCCCCAATTTCGACATGATTCTATGAATAGGAGTTTTAGTTTTAATGGTGTTAGACAATTTTTTCACATGATGTATTTCAAGATTATTTGTTGCACCACAGCCTACACAAGGTCCTTGCATCAAATTTTGAGTTCGTATTACCCACTTAAGAATTTTAAGAGGATCACTTTTAGTCGTAATTTTATAATTTTTAATATTACTTTTAAAGTTATCCGGTATTGATAACTTTAACTTTGTCGTTGGCTCTTCAAGATTTTGCCAAACTTTTTAAAACTTTTTACGACTGTCAAGTTTGAGCTTTCTTCCTAAGGTTATTGCACAAGAATGACGTAATACTAAACCTATAAGCTTATGGAATATGTTAAAATTATTTACATGTGAATAATAATTTAAGTAACCATTAATCATCCAGTTATAACGATATAAAATTTCAGCATGGTTATAATTAAGCCAATGCGTTACTGCATTTATTAGCCACTTACCATTTTTTTCTACTAGAATGTTTTCTTCAATAAGTTGTTCTTTAAGTTTACGATAGGGAGCATCAATGTATATGCTCACATGCGAAACTCTTTTTTTAACATTACCTTTTGCGAAAAACGATTCTTTTGGTGTTGGTGAATAAATGTCATAACCTAAAAACTGCACTTTTTCTTTACCCGCGTGTTTGATTCTTGTCTTTTCGGGCGATAGTTCTAGATCTAGTTTTTCTTTTAAAAAGATTTCGATTTCGTCTCGAATTCTTTGTGTATCTTTTTTTGAACCCCAAATACCAAGTAACCAGTCATCAGCATAGCGTACGTAATACAGCTTTAGGCCTGTTCTTATTGTTGATTTAATATTCTGGAGCTCTTTATAACCCTTTTTTTTATCAATTCCTCTTTTAGAACGCAACCTAGACTTCACACTAATATATTCGGGATTTGGCTCACTAGTTTTTTCAGTATCAAGTTCTTTTTTTAGTTTATCTATATACATATCAAAGCAATGTAAATAAATGTTACTTAAAATAGGACTAATTATACTACCTTGTGGTATACCAATTGTCGTTTTTGATACTGATTATCTATCACTACTCCTGCTCTAAGGAACTTCACAATAAATCAATAATTTGTTGATCTTTAATCTGCCGATTTATTATTTCCATCAGTTTATTATGGTTAATTGTATCAAAGTAATTTACAATATCTCCTTCTATAAACCAACTGACACCTTTCCACTTTCTAATATTTTTGCATGTAGTGTGTGCCCCTCTTTTTGGTCGATATCCATGACTTCGATCACTAAACGTTTTTTCAAAGACTGCTTCTAATAAATATAACAAAGCATATTGGACTATCCGATCCTCAATTACAGGTATGCCTAAAGGACGCGTCTTTCCATTAGTTTTAGGTATAAAAACCTTTTTTGTTGGTTTTGGCTTATAGATTTCTTGCTTTAATTTATTCGCTAAATCCATAAAATATTGATCGTTAATTCGCAAGTCATTTAAATTCTTTTCATCTACTCCAGGAGTCATAGATGCTGGATTTGACTTAAGTTTTACATAACCTGCTTTTAATACTTGGGGATCACATATAATGCGATATACATCTTTTGATGGGTTAAGTTGCCCATCCGCAATATCTTTAAGAAGATCAAAACCACTTTTCATAGCTAAGTTCTTTTTATCAGACGATTTTAGCTGTTTTCCTTCACTAGCAAAATTTCTAGTTACTATGAAAACTCTGTTACCATAGGAATTGCTTCCCTTAGGCAATCTCAAATTCTTTAACTCACTGCCGCCTAAAAGTTTCATAGAGAAAACTTTCGTAAACTTAGCATATTGATTTCTGCCACTATTTGTGGAAAGCATCACAGCAACTCTATTACAAGATCTCTTACCAGTATCTCGCAACGCTGTGAACCAAGGTTTATTCCAACCCTTGATGGACGGTACAATTTCCTGCTTCTCAAAACTTAAATATACATATTTACAATAACTCGATACACGTCTTAGACTATGTTGGATAAGTCCGGGTATACCTTTACCGACATGCTGCACTCCCCTATTCTTTCGAACTAATGATCTATTACTAGACTCGGATAAGTCGGTTGTTTTAATGGTTATTAGAGTAAACCATGTTGAACGGCTAATTCAACTAGCAATGAGTAAATTAGATGACGCACGTAAAAAATACCATTCAGGCACTATATGCGCTGGTGTGTGCATTGGGTCAGCAGGAATATAATTGTCTGGATGACCCAATGTATTGGGGAAAAAGTAAACAAAAACAGCAAAAATGAAGACGAATACAAAAAAAGCGTATAAATCTTTAACGAAAAAATAAGGATAAAATGAAATTTTATCGCCACCGCTTTCAGCACCCAACGGATTTGTTGAACCATCTTTGTGTAATAAAGCTAAGTGAATGATTGTTAAACCAGCTATTACAAAAGGTAAAAAAAAATGTATACTAAAAAATCTATTTAAAGTAGCATTATTTACCGTAAATCCTCCCCATAGCCAATCGACAATAGTTTGTCCTATTACAGGGAGAGCTGTAACTAAACTTGTAATAACAGTAGCGCCCCAAAAACTCATTTGACCCCAGGGTAACACATAACCCATAAAAGCTGTCGCCATCATTAAAATAAAGATTAAAACACCACTGCACCATAATAATTGTCTAGGGTGCATGTAAGAACCATAATATAAGCCGCGGAAAATGTGGCAATACACTACAATAAAAAACATAGATGCACCATTAGCATGAATATAACGAATTAACCAACCATGATTAACATCTCTCATAATATGCTCTACACTGCTAAATGCTAAGTCTATATGGGGTGTGTAATGCATTGCTAAAAAAATACCTGATATCATTTGAATAATTAAACATATACCTGCTGATGAACCAAAACTCCAAGCATAAGTTAAATTTATGGGAGTCGGATAGTGAATAATATGATTGTCTAAAAGCTAGTATAAAATTTTTACACCATCGAAAGGTTTGTAAAAAGAAATACCAAGACTGTATAAATTTAGAAAAATATTTGGAGCAGAGACTTTTGTAAATTTACTATAAATATTTGAATGTATTGTCACAAAGTAATCTTGGAATTGAACCAAGAAATCTAAATATTATTTGCAAGAAATAGCCTTTACTTCTAAACTTCAAAAGTTAATTTTTAATTTTACGTGCCGTTCTTCCATTTGTATGCGTTCTTTGTCCTCTTACAGGTAAACCTTTAATTTTTCTGAGTCCTCTGTAAGATTTTATAAAAACTAAATTTTTATGATTAAGTTTTTGCCTTTTTAAATCACTAGTAATTAATATTTCTGAATTTTCTACCAAAATTAATAGTTTTTAATCTGCTCTTCAGACAGATTCTTAACTTTTAAATTTTCTGAAAACCCAAGGGTTTTACATATATTAAAGGCACGACTTTTACCTATACCATATATTTTTTAAAGCAAAAAAATTGATTTATTTTCGTGTAAGTTAGTTTCTAATAAGTAAACCATTTTAAAAATAAAGCAATTCTGTTAATAAATTTACACTCATATGAATTGAATTTAAGAAAATATCAGGTATTAAACCCATAATAAATGTACCTAATATTAGAGGAACAAATACTACAAACTCTCTTTTATTTAAATCTAAAAAACTATTAAAATATTGAGTTTTTAGATTACCATAAGCTATACGATTAAACAACCATAAAGAGTAACAACCCCTATAATCATACTGCTGGCACCTATAAAACTAACACTTGTATTGGTTTTAAAAGACCCTGCTAAAATTAAAAATTCACCTACAAAGCTGCTTGTGCCAGGAAGCCCTATGTTTGCCAAAGTAAAAAAGAAATATGATAACATATAGAGGCATAACATGTACTAAACCACCATAATATTTAACCATTCTGGTACCATGCCTATCATACACAACACCTATTATTAAAAATAAAGCACTAGCAACGAATCCGTGACTTAAGCTTTGTAAAATAGCACCTTCAAGACCTATAGTATTAAAACTAAAAATACCTAACATAACTAAATTCATGTGAGCAATTGACGTATAAGCAATAATTCGTTTAAAATCCGTTTGACGAATTGCAGTAAATGACGGATAAACAATTCCTATTACAGCCATGGTATAAACTAGAGGAGAAAAATAAAAAGATGCTTCAGGAAATAATGGTAATGAGAATCTTAAAAACCATAAGTACCAAGTTTAAGTAAAACACCTGCTAATATTACAGAACCTGCAGTAGGAGCTTCTACATGGGCTTCAGGTAACCATAAGTGTACAGGAACCATAGGTACTTTAGCCGCAAATGAAAGGAAAAACGTGAACCAAAGTAACTGTTGTTCAAACAATGAAAAAGTAAATGTTAACAATATTTCGTAATCCGTGGTGCCTGATTGAAGATATATATACAAAATTGATAGCAACATTAGAATAGAACCGGTTAACGTGTATAGAAAAAAAAAGTAAGCTGCACGAATTTTTCGTTCTCTTGAACCCCATACACCTATTATTAAAAACATTGGAATTAAAACGCTTTCAAAAAAGATATAAAACATTAATAAATCTAATACGCAGAACACTCCTATTAAAAAAAATTCCATTACTAGAAAAGAAATTAAATACTCTTTTAAATTAAGTTTAACGGTTTCCCAACTAATTAACAAGCATAAAGCAATTAATAATGTAGTTAACAAAACAAAAAATAAAGAAATACCATCTATTCCTAAATTTAAATTAACATTTAATAAATGTAACCAAGAGTTTTTTTACAAATTGAAAAGTTCCTACTGTTGGTTTAAAAATTATTGTCATATAAAAGATAATAGAAAAGTAATGCATGAAGTTCTAAAACTTATTATTTTAAGTGAATTTAAATCAGAAGACAGGGTATTTAATAACTGGAAAACGCCAAATAAAGGCAACATAAGTAAATAAATCAATAAATTTTTTAAGCTAAACATTTTTATATAAACACATTTTATAGGATTTGAACCTATGACCGTCAACTTAGAAGGCTGTTGCTCTATCCAACTGAGCTAAAAATGTTTTATATTATGAATAGCAAACTCATTTTATACGTTACCAAGTAAAGCATTGTAGGATTTACAAAAGAAAATAAAAAAGTAAAACAAAAGAACAACAATAACAACTTTTCTGGAAGTTATTGGGAAGTACAATTACCCACTATGCAAGGTTCAAAAATAAAATTTTCACAATTCTTAAATAAAAAACGTAGATACTATACTGAACATTAAAATAAAAATGCTATAAAATACATACTTTTTTAACAATAGCAAGTAATATGTTTAATTTTGCTAAAAAACCTACCATTGGCGGTACACCTGCTATTGAAAAAAGTGCTGTCATTAAAATAATTGCTAATATTTTATTTGATTTAGCTAACAAAACAAAATCAGCTAAATCTCTATTTTGTTTTTTTTCGTTAGTTTTTTTTAGACGTAAAAACATAAAAACAGACCAAATACATAATCCTGAACTTATATACACAATTAAATAACAAAATAACATATGAAAACCATCGAAAGATTCGGAAATATACGAAATTAATAAATACCCCATGTGACTAATAGAACTATATGCCAACAAACTTTTGAATTTTCGTTGTTCTAATCCACCTAAAGAACCTACAACGATACTTAATACAGCAACTAATGAAACTACACCTTTTGACCAAGATAAATCTGAAATAAGAACAGAAGAAGAAAAACGTAAAATCACAATAAAAATACTAATTTTGGGAACTATAGCAAAAAAAAAAGCTGAACTTGTGGGAGAATTTTCATAAATATCTGGCGACCACATATGGAAAGGGGCTAGCGCTAATTTGAAAAATAAACTTACAAAAATAAATAGTAACCCTATTATTAAAAAATTTCCTGTCTCTAAAATAATTTTATAATTAAAAGATGATAGACTATTAAAATAGAGTAAACTAATACCGTTTGAATCTATTATTGACATTAAAGAATTATTATTAGCATAGAAAATGTTTAAATCGCGCAGTTCGGAAAAATTAACAGTACCTAATGCACCGTAAATTAATGAAGAACCGAACAAAAACAATCCTGAAGAAAAAGATCCTAAAATAAAATATTTTAAACCGCTCTCTACAGAATAAGATGAGTTTTTTTTAAAAGCTGTTAACAAATAAAACGACAAACTTTGCAATTCTATAGCTAAATAAGTAGTCATTAAATCATTGGAAGAACACAGTAAAAATAATCCTAAAACCGCAAACAGTAAAATAATAACATATTCAAAAGAGTTAATTTTTTGAGCAATTAAATACTGTTTAATTAACAATAAACAAATTAAAGAAGAAATGCCTATGATAAATCTAGAACTAAAACTTAAATAGTCATTAATAATTGTATTAGAAAAACTTACGTATCGTAAACTTCCTAAACAATCATTCCATAAAAGGCAACAAGACATAAAAATAGTTAAAACAGATAGATTTATTAAAGAAGACTGTATTAATGGAAACCCATGTTGGCTATTAATAGAGATGAAAAGACAATGAATAATTAAATACATAATAGAAATACCTAAAAAAAATTCTGTAAACACACTCATTTCACTTAATTTCATAGTTTCAATTATCATTTTTAAAATTAAAATAGTTAACTTCTTTTATATTAAAACTGAATTTTGGCAGATCTTTTCCATAAAAACGTTATAAAACTTAAAGTAATTTTGTTTTATGTAAATATATTATATTTAAAACTTTATACCATCTTAGTGTTTTTGGAAAGAAAAGGATTCGAACCTTCGATATAGTTTCTGCTATATAAAGATTTAGCAGATCTTCACTTTAAACCGCTCAGTCATCTTTCCTTTTAGTATACACAGATACACATCGAAAGATTAAGTATTATTAAAAAATAGCTGATTCAAAATAATAGAATACATTCACTATTTTACAACGAATAATCAAAGAAAACATTTTAAAAGTATCCTTAACGGGATTTGAACCCGTGTTACTACCGTGAAAGGGTAAGGTCCTAAACCACTAGACGATAAGGACTGAAAGAATATTTATTTTTACCAGCTTGATTTTTTTAAAGAACAAAGATATCCAAATCTAGCAAGTCTTAAAAACATTATACGTGAAAAACTGTAAAATTTATTAATTCTTTTTCGTCTACCTGTTATAATACACCTGTTACAATAAACAGTAGAAGAGCCTCCCTTAGGCATTTTTGCTATTGTTAACTCAGCTTTCCATCGTATATAAATTGAAAGATTGTTATTTTTTACTATATTTTTTAAAAGAAACCTTTTTATTTCATTTAAAAATAAAAGGTTTCTATTTATTTTATCTTTTCGTACTTGTTTTTTCATAAAAATTAATTAGCCCAAGGTGATATAAAGTTGAAAGTCCTATACTCTTGACTTAATTCGATCGACTCATTAATAACTCGTTTTTGAGTTTCACTATAACGCATTTCTATAAAACCACTTAAAGGAAAGTCTTTTCGTAACGGATACCCATTAAAACCATAATCAGTTAAAATTCTTTTAAGATTTGAATGGTTCTTAAAAAAAACCCCAAACATATCCCAAACCTCTGATTCAAACCACCCTGCAGCAGAAAAAACGGACGTAACAGAAAAAATACTACCTAATTCATAAGTAAAAATTTTTAGCTTAAGTCTTGTATTATATCGAATACTTAACAAATCATATACAACAACAAACCTATAAAGACTCTTTGGATAATCCACTCCTGATATACTTGTTAATATTTTAAATTGACATAAAAAATGATTTTTAAAAAATAATAGAATCTCTAATATATCATTAGTTTGAACAATTAAAATAATTTCTGAATTATAGTATTGAATTTTTTTAATTGGACAAATTTGAGATATATTCTTAAAATTTTCTGTAACAATTATATTATTAGACATCACTTAAAATTTATCTATCAACTTCACCAAATACAATATCTTGAGTACCTATTATAGTCACAACGTCAGCAATCATGTGTCCTTTGGACATATGATTTAATGCTTGCAAATGACTAAACCCTGGAGCTTTAATTTTACACCTATAAGGCCTATTACTTCCGTCAGACACTAAATACACACCGAATTCACCTTTAGGGGCCTCAGTCCCTACATAAGTTTCGCTTGCAGGTATGGTAAAACTTTGTGTATACATTTCAAAATGATGTATTAAAGATTCCATTGATTGTTTAATTTTATACCTAGATGGTGGTATTAACTTATTATCTGTCGATTTTATAGGCCCGTGAGGTATTTGAATTAAGCATTGCTTAATAATTTTAATAGATTCTCGCATCTCAAACACTCTTACCAAATACCGATCATAACAATCTCCATTTTTACCTACAGGTATTTTAAAATCCACTTCTCTATAAATTTCATAAGGTTGACTTTTTCTTAAATCCCAACTAATACCAGAACCTCTTAACATAACACCACTAAAACCCCAATCATATGCGTCTTTTACTGAAACCACCCCAATGTTTATTAATCGCTGTTTCCATATGCGATTTTCTGTTAGCATATCTTCCATTTCAACAAGCCTTAAATTAAATTGCTCAACAAATATATAAATATCTGTTAAAAGCCCTTTAGGTAAATCTAAATGAACTCCACCAGGTCTAAAATACGATGAGTGTAACCTTGCTCCTGATACACGTTCATAAAATTCCATTAGTTTTTCTCTCTCCTCAAATGCCCATAAAAAAGGGGTCATAGCACCAACATCCATAGCATGACACCCTACGGCAAGTAAATGATTTAAAATTCGTGTGATCTCAGCAAATAAAACCCTTATATATTGTGCTCTTTTTGGAATTTTTGCGTTGAATAATTTCTCAACAGCCAAACAATATGAGTGTTCTTGTGCCATCATAGACACATAATCTAATCGATCTAAATAAGGTAATGCTTGAATATAATTTTTATATTCTATTAATTTTCAGTACCTCTGTGCAACAGACCTATATGAGGTTCTGCTCTCAAAATAACTTCCCCATCAAGTTCTAAGATTAAACGTAAAACTCCGTGAGCTGCAGGATGCTGTGGGCCAAAATTAATAGTAAAATTTTTATTTTTTCAATAAAGATTTTTTTTAAAGTCATGGCGAATACTAAATTTTTAAGCTTAAGTAGATTTGAACTACTGGCTTTACGCTTATCAGGCGTACGCTCTAACCCCTGAGCTACAAGCTTAACTGTTGAGATGACAATAACTTTTAATTATTGCTTAGTTCTAATTTAGTCATAATATAATTATGAAATTGTAAAGTTGGTAGAGCCACAACCACTATAGGCATAAACCCGTGATTTACCCCACAAATTTCACTACATTGACCAAAAAATACACCAATACGTTTAATAAATAGATTAACTTGATTTAATCTACCAGGACAAGCGTCTATTTTTAAACCAAACGAAGGAATAGTCCAGCTGTGTAAAACATCAGCAGCACTTATCAATACCCGTAAATGGGTATTAGTTGGTAATACTACACGTTTATTTGTTTCTAATAATCGGAAATATCCTTGTTTATTCTTTGGAAGCCCGTCTAGAACCATCATATAACAAACATATTTTAAATTTTGGTTTTTTTTGACAAGAGTTAAAATCTGAGATTTCGTAACTCCAAAACCATTGATGTCCTAAAATTTTTAAAGATAATTCAGGATCAGAGATTTCATCCATAGAATATAAAAGAGTAAACGATGGGGTAGCTAGTAAAAGAAGTATTAAAGCCGGCACAGAAGTCCACACAATCTCTAATTCTTTTGAATGAACAAATTTAGAATTATACTTATTGTGAAATTCAACAAAATAATAGACGGTTAACACTAAAAACCAGCCTACAAATAAAACGATTACGATTAACAAAAATGTCAGGTGCTTATTAAATATTAAGATACCTTCCATGGATATACTGGCAGGGTCTTGGAAACCCATCTGCCAGTAGGTTGGAGCGTCTGTATGAAAAATTTTAAACAACATTTAATTTTAAATTTTTATTAAAATAGCACAAACAGACGCACCCACCTATATCACTTGTATTACTACAAAAACCACCCACCTTTTTTTTAACGATACCACAGTTACTATTTTTATTTATATGTCAAATTAATCTTTTAAACTTATAAATAAAAATTAATAAAAATAATATTTTTATGTTAACAGTTGGAATCGAACCAACGACCTCCGGGGCATGAGCCCGATAAGCGAACCTCTGCTTCTTGCTAACTTTTCAAATTTTAATGTTATTTTTTATTATAAATATAAGTTTATAATAAACACACATCTTTTGATCGTTATTTCCATAGAAACAAAAGTCTACTTTTATTAGATTAAGTCTGCAAAAAATCATAAAACAACATTTTTTGCTAAAACTTTGCCCTCTTTTTGGTAATTTTATGTGAAAAACACCGTTTTTAGTTACTTTGGTATAAAAATACCTAAAAGTCTGTAAACATTTTTATCGAAAAAAAAATAAGTGAACATTTTTACTTTTCTCTATATTAATGAAAAAATTTCCGTCGTACTTTTTTTTTGCAAATTGCATTTAAAATTGTGTTATTTTTATTTAATACAACTTCGTTTTACTGTTTTTTCGTCAAAACCTTTCCAATTGGAGTCGTTGGAAACTAAAAAATGTACGCAGTTTGTTCGATTTTGTTGCTTTTTATGAAAACAATACAATTTCCATCGAATTTGAAACTCAAAATTACACTTTCCGTCAAACCTTTCGGATTTAATTGATTGCTAATTTAAAATCTCACTTTTCGTAAATGCTTCTAAAAAAACGATATTTTGATTTGTTTTAAGACAAATTGTGCTTTTTTAGGCAAAAGCACAGACTACTGTCTGTACTCGCAAAAATGGCTTCATTTTTCCCTTGGCCCATAAGGGAAAAATTTAGCCTGTTTTTATTTTTGCTTTTTACCCTCTTTTGGTAATTTTATGTGAAAAACACCTTTTTAGTTACTTTGGTATAAAAATACCTAAAAGTCTGTAAACATTTTTATCGAAAAAAATAAGTGAACATTTTTACTTTTCTCTATATTAATGAAAAATTTCCGTCGTACTTTTTTTTGCAAATTGCATTTAAAATTGTGTTATTTTTATTTAATACAACTTCGTTTTACTGTTTTTTCGTCAAAACCTTTCCAATTGGAGTCGTTGGAAACTAAAAATGTACGCAGTTTGTTCGATTTTGTTGCTTTTATGAAAACAATACAATTTCTATCGAATTTGAAACTCAAAATTACACTTTTCGTCAAACCTTTCTGATTTTATCGATGGTTGTTGAAAAACGCAGAAAGATTTGTTACAGTTTTTCCGTCAAACCTTTCTGATTTAATTGATTGCTAATTTAAAATCTCACTTTTCGTAAATGCTTCTAAAAAACGATATTTTGATTTGTTTTAAGACAAATTGTGCTTTTTAGGCAAAAGCACAGACTACTGTCTGTACTCGCAAAAATGGCTTCATTTTCCCTTGGCCCATAAGGGAAAAATTTAGCCTGTTTTTATTTTTTGCTTTTTACCCTCTTTTGGTAATTTTATGTGAAAAACACCTTTTTAGTTACTTTGGTATAAAAATACCTAAAAGTCTGTAAACATTTTTATCGAAAAAAATAAGTGAACATTTTTACTTTTCTCTATATTAATGAAAAATTTCCGTCGTACTTTTTTGCAAATTGCATTTAAAATTGTGTTATTTTTATTTAATACAACTTCGTTTTACTGTTTTTCGTCAAAACCTTTCCAATTGGAGTCGTTGGAAACTAAAAATGTACGCAGTTTGTTCGATTTTGTTGCTTTTATGAAAACAATACAATTTCTATCGAATTTGAAACTCAAAATTACACTTTTCGTCAAACCTTTCTGATTTTATCGATGGTTGTTGAAAAACGCAGAAAGATTTGTTACAGTTTTTTCCGTCAAACCTTTCGGATTTAATTGATTGCTAATTTAAAATCTCACTTTTCGTAAATGCTTCTAAAAAAACGATATTTTGATTTGTTTTAAGACAAATTGTGCTTTTTTAGGCAAAAGCACAGACTACTGTCTGTACTCGCAAAAATGGCTTCATTTTTCCCTTGGCCCATAAGGGAAAAATTTAGCCTGTTTTTTTATTTTTTTGCTTTTTTACCCTCTTTTGGTAATTTTATGTGAAAAACACCTTTTTTAGTTACTTTGGTATAAAAATACCTAAAAGTCTGTAAACATTTTTATCGAAAAAAAAATAAGTGAACATTTTTACTTTTCTCTATATTAATGAAAAAATTTCCGTCGTACTTTTTTGCAAATTGCATTTAAAATTGTGTTATTTTTATTTAATACAACTTCGTTTTAC
The DNA here is from genome assembly GCA_022925895.1 of Fragilaria crotonensis. Lineage (NCBI taxonomy): Eukaryota > Bacillariophyta > Fragilariophyceae > Fragilariales > Fragilariaceae > Fragilaria > Fragilaria crotonensis. Next base: position 20,706 of record JAKSYS010000135.1, read on the forward strand.
TGTTTTTCGTCAAAACCTTTCCTATTGGAGTCGTTGGAAACTAAAAATGTACGCAGTTTGTTCGATTTTGTTGCTTTTATGAAAACAATACAATTTCTATCGAATTTGAAACTCAAAATTACACTTTTCGTCAAACCTTTCTGATTTTATCGATGGTTGTTGAAAAACGCAGAAAGATTTGTTACAGTTTTTTCCGTCAAACCTTTCGGATTTAATTGATTGCTAATTTAAAATCTCACTTTTCGTAAATGCTTCTAAAAAAACGATATTTTGATTTGTTTTAAGACAAATTGTGCTTTTTTAGGCAAAAGCACAGACTACTGTCTGTACTCGCAAAAATGGCTTCATTTTTCCCTTGGCCCATAAGGGAAAAATTTAGCCTGTTTTTTTATTTTTTTGCTTTTTTACCCTCTTTTGGTAATTTTATGTGAAAAACACCTTTTTTAGTTACTTTGGTATAAAAATACCTAAAAGTCTGTAAACATTTTTATCGAAAAAAAAATAAGTGAACATTTTTACTTTTCTCTATATTAATGAAAAAATTTCCGTCGTACTTTTTTTTGCAAATTGCATTTAAAATTGTGTTATTTTTATTTAATACAACTTCGTTTTACTGTTTTTTCGTCAAAACCTTTCCAATTGGAGTCGTTGGAAACTAAAAAATGTACGCAGTTTGTTCGATTTTGTTGCTTTTTATGAAAACAATACAATTTCTATCGAATTTGAAACTCAAAATTACACTTTTCGTCAAACCTTTCTGATTTTATCGATGGTTGTTGAAAAACGCAGAAAGATTTGTTACAGTTTTTTCCGTCAAACCTTTCGGATTTAATTGATTGCTAATTTAAAATCTCATTTTTCGTAAATGCTTCTAAAAAAACGATATTTTGATTTGTTTTAAGACAAATTGTGCTTTTTTAGGCAAAAGCACAGACTACTGTCTGTACTCGCAAAAATGGCTAAATTTTTCCCTTGGCCCATAAGGGAAAAATTTAGCCTGTTTTTTTAATTTTTTGCTTTTTTACCCTCTTTTGGTAATTTTATGTGAAAAACACCTTTTTTAGTTACTTTGGTATAAAAATACCTAAAAGTCTGTAAACATTTTTATCGAAAAAAAAATAAGTGAACATTTTTACTTTTCTCTATATTAATGAAAAAATTTCCGTCGTACTTTTTTTTTGCAAATTGCATTTAAAATTGTGTTATTTTTATTTAATACAACTTCGTTTTACTGTTTTTTCGTCAAAACCTTTCCAATTGGGGTCGTTGGAAACTAAAAAATGTACGCAGTTTGTTCGATTTTGTTGCTTTTTATGAAAACAATACAATTTCTATCGAATTTGAAACTCAAAATTACACTTTTCGTCAAACCTTTCTAATTTTATCGATGGTTGTTGAAAAACGCAGAAAGATTTGTTACAGTTTTTCCGTCAAACCTTTCGGATTTAATTGATTGCTAATTTAAAATCTCACTTTTCGTAAATGCTTCTAAAAAACGATATTTTGATTTGTTTTAAGACAAATTGTGCTTTTTTAGGCAAAAGCACAGACTACTGTCTGTACTCGCAAAAATGGCTTCATTTTTCCCTTGGCCCATAAGGAAAAATTTAGCCTGTTTTTATTTTTTGCTTTTTACCCTCTTTTGGTAATTTTATGTGAAAAACACCTTTTTAGTTACTTTGGTATAAAAATACTTAAAAGTCTGTAAACATTTTTATCGAAAAAAATAAGTGAACATTTTTACTTTCCTCTATATTAATGAAAAATTTCCGTCATACTTTTTTGCAAATTGCATTTAAAATTGTGTTATTTTTATCTAATGGATACCACTTCGTTGTACTGTTTTTCGTCAAAACCTTTCCAATTGGAGTCGTTGGAAACTAAAAAATGTACGCAGTTTGTTCGATTTTGTTGCTTTTTATGAAAACAATACAATTTCCATCGAATTTGAAACTCAAAATTACACTTTTCGTCAAACCTTTCTGATTTTATCGATAGTTGTTGAAAAACACAGAAAGATTTGTTACTGTTTTTTCCGTCAAACCTTTCGGATTTAATTGATTGCTAATTTAAAATCTCACTTTTCGTAAATGCTTCGAAAAAAGCGATATTTTGATTTGTTTTAAGACAAATTGTGCTTTTTTAGGCAAAAGCACAGACTACTGTCTGTACTCGCAAAAATGGCTTCATTTTTCCCTTGGCCCATAAGGGAAAAATTTAGCCTGTTTTTTTATTTTTTTGCTTTTTTACCCTCTTTTTGGTAATTTTATGTGAAAAACACCTTTTTTAGTTACTTTGGTATAAAAATACTTAAAAGTCTGTAAACATTTTTATCGAAAAAAAATAAGTGAACATTTTTACTTTCCTCTATATTAATGAAAAAATTTCCGTCGTACTTTTTTTTTGCAAATTGCATTTAAAATTGTGTTATTTTTATCTAATGGATACCACTTCGTTGTACTGTTTTTTCGTCAAAACCTTTCCAATTGAAGTCGTTGGAAACTAAAAAATGTACGAAGTTTGTTCGATTTTGTTGCCTTTTATGAAAACAATACAATTTCCATCGAATTTGAAACTCAAAATTACACTTTTCGTCAAACCTTTCGGATTTAATTGATTGCTAATTTAAAATCTCACTTTTCGTAAATGCTTCGAAAAAAGCGATGTTTTGATTTGTTTTAAGACAAATTCTGCTTTTTTAGGCAAAAGCACAGACTACTGTCTGTACTCGCAAAAATGGCTTCATTTTTCCCTTGGCCCATAAGGGAAAAATTTAGCCTGTTTTTTTATTTTTTTGCTTTTTTACCCTCCTTTTGATAATTTTATGTGAAAAACACCGTTTTAGTTACTTTGGTATAAAAATACCTAAAAGTCTGTAAACATTCTTACTTTTCGTCAAACGTTTTTGATTTTATCGATGGTTGTTAAAAACATAGAAAGATTTGTTACTTGTTTTCCGTTTTGTTGTTTTCCGTCAAAACCTTTCCAATTGGAGTCATTACAAATTTAAAAATGTACGAAGTTTGTTAGATTTTGTCGATTTTAGTGAAAACAATACGATTTTCGTCTAATTTGGCACTTAAAACTCCATTTTTCGTGGAAAGTTTTCCCTCCCCTAGGACCCCCTCCCTATTAGAATCACTGAAGTCCTGTTCCGTGGCTTCCCCTCCCGAGAGAAACCCCTCTTCCTCTATACCAGTTTTCTCCAATTTAGTTTTTTCCAAGAACCGGATACATTATTTCTCCTTTTTTTCTCAATTGGTACTCCCATCGGGTAAATCCCAGTTCTTCTTTTAGTTCTATGTACTTTTACCTCACGATCGTTCTAAGTCCTACTTCGCACTGCTAATATATATAGAGAATCTCCAGCCCCAGCCCCTTTCCAGCCCTTTATCGAAATATTTTTTTTCTCTTTTTTCACCTTTCCTCTATATTAATGAAAAAATTTCCGTCGTACTTTTTTTTTGCAAATTGCATTTAAAATTGTGTTATTTTTATCTAATGGATACCACTTCGTTGTACTGTTTTTTCGTCAAAACCTTTCCAATTGAAGTCGTTGGAAACTAAAAAATGTACGAAGTTTGTTCGATTTTGTTGCTTTTTATGAAAACAATACAATTTCCATCGAATTTGAAACTCAAAGTAAAAATGTTCACTTATTTTTTTTTTCGATAAGAATGTTTACAGACTTTTAGGTATTTTTATACCAAAGTAACTAAAAACGGTGTTTTTCACATAAAATTATCAAAAAGAGGGTAAAAAGCAAAAATAAAAACAGGCTAAATTTTTCCCTTATGGGCCAAGGGAAAAATGAAGCCATTTTGCAGTACAGACAGTAGTCTGTGCTTTTGCCTAAAAAGCAGAATTTGTCTTAAAACAAATCAAAACATCGCTTTTTCGAAGCATTTACGAAAAGTGAGATTTTAAATTAGCAATCAATTAAATCCGAAAGGTTTGACGGAAAAAACAGTAACAAATCTTTCTGCGTTTTTCAACAACTACCGATAAAATCAGAAAGGTTTGACGAAAAGTGTAATTTTGAGTTTCAAATTCGATGGAAATTGTATTGTTTTCATAAAAGCAACAAAATCGAACAAACTTCGTACATTTTTAGTTTCCAACGACTTCAATTGGAAAGGTTTTGACGAAAAACAGTACAACGAAGTGGTATCCATTAGATAAAAATAACACAATTTTAAATGCAATTTGCAAAAAAAAGTACGACGGAAATTTTTCATTAATATAGAGGAAAGGTGAAAAAGAGAAAAAATATTTCGATAAAGGGCTGGAAAGGGGCTGGGGCTGGAGATTCTCTATATATATTAGCAGTGCGAAGTAGGACTTAGAACGATCGTGAGGTAAAAGTATATAGAACTAAAAGAAGAACTGGGATTTACCCGATGGGAGTACCAATTGAGAAAAAAAGGAGAAATAATGTATCCGGTTCTTGGAAAAAAACTAAATTGGAGAAAAACTGGTATAGAGGAAGAGGGGGTTTCTCTCGGGGAGGGGAAGCCACGGAACAGGACTTCAGTGATTCTAATAGGGAGGGGGGTCCTAGGGGGGAGGGAAAAACTTTCCACGAAAAAATGGAGTTTTAAGTGCCAAATTAGACGAAAATCGTATTGTTTTCACTAAAATCGACAAAATCTAACAAACTTCGTACATTTTTAAATTTGTAATGACTCCAATTGGAAAGGTTTTGACGGAAAAACAACAAAACGGAAAAACAAGTAACAAATCTTCCTATGTTTTTAACAACCATCGATAAAATCAAAAACGTTTGACGAAAAGTAAGAATGTTTACAGACTTTTAGGTATTTTTATACCAAAGTAACTAAAAACGGTGTTTTTCACATAAAATTATCAAAAGAGGGTAAAAAGCAAAAAATAAAAAACAGGCTAAATTTTTCCCTTATGGGCCAAGGGAAAAATGAAGCCATTTTGCGAGTACAGACAGTAGTCTGTGCTTTTGCCTAAAAAGCAGAATTTGTCTTAAAACAAATCAAAACATCGCTTTTTCGAAGCATTTACGAAAAGTGAGATTTTAAATTAGCAATCAATTAAATCCGAAAGGTTTGACGGAAAAACAGTAACAAATCTTTCTGCGTTTTTCAACAACTACCGATAAAATCAGAAAGGTTTGACGAAAAGTGTAATTTTGAGTTTCAAATTCGATGGAAATTGTATTGTTTTCATAAAAGCAACAAAATCGAACAAACTTCGTACATTTTTAGTTTCCAACGACTTCAATTGGAAAGGTTTTGACGAAAAACAGTACAACGAAGTGGTATCCATTAGATAAAAATAACACAATTTTAAATGCAATTTGCAAAAAAAAGTACGACGGAAATTTTTCATTAATATAGAGGAAAGGTGAAAAAGAGAAAAAATATTTCGATAAAGGGCTGGAAAGGGGCTGGGGCTGGAGATTCTCTATATATATTAGCAGTGCGAAGTAGGACTTAGAACGATCGTGAGGTAAAAGTATATAGAACTAAAAGAAGAACTGGGATTTACCCGATGGGAGTACCAATTGAGAAAAAAGGAGAAATAATGTATCCGGTTCTTGGAAAAAACTAAATTGGAGAAAACTGGTATAGAGGAAGAGGGGTTTCTCTCGGGAGGAAGCCACGGAACAGGACTTCAGTGATTCTAATAGGGAGGGGGTCCTAGGGGAGGGAAAACTTTCCACGAAAAATGGAGTTTTAAGTGCCAAATTAGACGAAAATCGTATTGTTTTCACTAAAATCGACAAAATCTAACAAACTTCGTACATTTTTAAATTTGTAATGACTCCAATTGGAAAGGTTTTGACGGAAAAACAACAAAACGGAAAAACAAGTAACAAATCTTCCTATGTTTTTTAACAACCATCGATAAAATCAAAAACGTTTGACGAAAAGTAAGAATGTTTACAGACTTTTAGGTATTTTTATACCAAAGTAACTAAAAACGGTGTTTTTCACATAAAATTATCAAAAAGAGGGTAAAAAAGCAAAAAAATAAAAAAACAGGCTAAATTTTTCCCTTATGGGCCAAGGGAAAAATGAAGCCATTTTTGCGAGTACAGACAGTAGTCTGTGCTTTTGCCTAAAAAAGCAGAATTTGTCTTAAAACAAATCAAAACATCGCTTTTTTCGAAGCATTTACGAAAAGTGAGATTTTAAATTAGCAATCAATTAAATCCGAAAGGTTTGACGGAAAAAACAGTAACAAATCTTTCTGCGTTTTTCAACAACTACCGATAAAATCAGAAAGGTTTGACGAAAAGTGTAATTTTGAGTTTCAAATTCGATGGAAATTGTATTGTTTTCATAAAAAGCAACAAAATCGAACAAACTTCGTACATTTTTTAGTTTCCAACGACTTCAATTGGAAAGGTTTTGACGAAAAAACAGTACAACGAAGTGGTATCCATTAGATAAAAATAACACAATTTTAAATGCAATTTGCAAAAAAAAAGTACGACGGAAATTTTTTCATTAATATAGAGGAAAGGTGAAAAAAGAGAAAAAAAATATTTCGATAAAGGGCTGGAAAGGGGCTGGGGCTGGAGATTCTCTATATATATTAGCAGTGCGAAGTAGGACTTAGAACGATCGTGAGGTAAAAGTATATAGAACTAAAAGAAGAACTGGGATTTACCCGATGGGAGTACCAATTGAGAAAAAAAGGAGAAATAATGTATCCGGTTCTTGGAAAAAAACTAAATTGGAGAAAAACTGGTATAGAGGAAGAGGGGGTTTCTCTCGGGGAAGGGAAGCCACGGAACAGGACTTCAGTGATTCTAATAGGGAGGGGGTCCTAGGGGAGGGAAAACTTTCCACGAAAAATGGAGTTTTAAGTGCCAAATTAGACGAAAATCGTATTGTTTTCACTAAAATCGACAAAATCTAACAAACTTCGTACATTTTTAAATTTGTAATGACTCCAATTGGAAAGGTTTTGACGGAAAAACAACAAAACGGAAAAACAAGTAACAAATCTTCCTATGTTTTTAACAACCATCGATAAAATCAAAAACGTTTGACGAAAAGTAAGAATGTTTACAGACTTTTAGGTATTTTTATACCAAAGTAACTAAAAACGGTGTTTTTCACATAAAATTATCAAAAGAGGGTAAAAAGCAAAAAAATAAAAACAGGCTAAATTTTTCCCTTATGGGCCAAGGGAAAAATGAAGCCATTTTTGCGAGTACAGACAGTAGTCTGTGCTTTTGCCTAAAAAAGCAGAATTTGTCTTAAAACAAATCAAAACATCGCTTTTTTCGAAGCATTTACGAAAAGTGAGATTTTAAATTAGCAATCAATTAAATCCGAAAGGTTTGACGGAAAAAACAGTAACAAATCTTTCTGCGTTTTTCAACAACTACTGATAAAATCAGAAAGGTTTGACGAAAAGTGTAATTTTGAGTTTCAAATTCGATGGAAATTGTATTGTTTTCATAAAAAGCAACAAAATCGAACAAACTTCGTACATTTTTTAGTTTCCAACGACTTCAATTGGAAAGGTTTTGACGAAAAAACAGTACAACGAAGTGGTATCCATTAGATAAAAATAACACAATTTTAAATGCAATTTGCAAAAAAAAAGTACGACGGAAATTTTTTCATTAATATAGAGGAAAGGTGAAAAAAGAGAAAAAAAATATTTCGATAAAGGGCTGGAAAGGGGCTGGGGCTGGAGATTCTCTATATATATTAGCAGTGCGAAGTAGGACTTAGAACGATCGTGAGGTAAAAGTATATAGAACTAAAAGAAGAACTGGGATTTACCCGATGGGAGTACCAATTGAGAAAAAAAGGAGAAATAATGTATCCGGTTCTTGGAAAAAAACTAAATTGGAGAAAAACTGGTATAGAGGAAGAGGGGGTTTCTCTCGGGGAAGGGAAGCCACGGAACAGGACTTCAGTGATTCTAATAGGGAGGGGGGTCCTAGGGGGGAAGGAAAAACTTTCCACGAAAAAATGGAGTTTTAAGTGCCAAATTAGACGAAAATCGTATTGTTTTCACTAAAATCGACAAAATCTAACAAACTTCGTACATTTTTAAATTTGTAATGACTCCAATTGGAAAGGTTTTGACGGAAAAACAACAAAACGGAAAAACAAGTAACAAATCTTCCTATGTTTTTAACAACCATCGATAAAATCAAAAACGTTTGACGAAAAGTAAGAATGTTTACAGACTTTTAGGTATTTTTATACCAAAGTAACTAAAAACGGTGTTTTTCACATAAAATTATCAAAAAGAGGGTAAAAAGCAAAAAATAAAAACAGGCTAAATTTTTCCCTTATGGGCCAAGGGAAAAATGAAGCCATTTTGCAGTACAGACAGTAGTCTGTGCTTTTGCCTAAAAAGCAGAATTTGTCTTAAAACAAATCAAAACATCGCTTTTTCGAAGCATTTACGAAAAGTGAGATTTTAAATTAGCAATCAATTAAATCCGAAAGGTTTGACGGAAAAAACAGTAACAAATCTTTCTGCGTTTTTCAACAACTACCGATAAAATCAGAAAGGTTTGACGAAAAGTGTAATTTTGAGTTTCAAATTCGATGGAAATTGTATTGTTTTCATAAAAGCAACAAAATCGAACAAACTTCGTACATTTTTAGTTTCCAACGACTTCAATTGGAAAGGTTTTGACGAAAAAACAGTACAACGAAGTGGTATCCATTAGATAAAAATAACACAATTTTAAATGCAATTTGCAAAAAAAAAGTACGACGGAAATTTTTTCATTAATATAGAGGAAAGTAAAAATGTTCACTTATTTTTTTTCGATAAAAATGTTTACAGACTTTTAGGTATTTTTATACCAAAGTAACTAAAAACGGTGTTTTTCACATAAAATTACCAAAAAGAGGGTAAAAAAGCAAAAAAATAAAAAAACAGGCTAAATTTTTCCCTTATGGGCCAAAGGAAAAATGAAGCCATTTTTGCGAGTACAGACAGTAGTCTGTGCTTTTGCCTAAAAAAGCAGAATTTGTCTTAAAACAAAGCAAAACATCGCTTTTTTCGAAGCATTTACGAAAAGTGAGATTTTAAATTAGCAATCAATTAAATCCGAAAGGTTTGACGGAAAAAACAGTAACAAATCTTTCAGCGTTTTTCAACAACCATCGATAAAATCAGAAAGGTTTGACGAAAAGTGTAATTTTGAGTTTCAAATTCGATGGAAATTGTATTGTTTTCATAAAAAGCAATAAACTTCGTACATTTTTTAGTTTCCAATGACTCCAATTGGAAAGGTTTTGACGAAAAAACAGTACAACGAAGTGGTATCCATTAGATAAAAATAACACAATTTTAAATGCAATTTGCAAAAAAAAAGTACGACGGAAATTTTTTCATTAATATAGAGAAAAGTAAAAATGTTCACTTATTTTTTTTCGATAAAAATGTTTACAGACTTTTAGGTATTTTTATACCAAAGTAACTAAAAACGGTGTTTTTCACATAAAATTATCAAAAAGAGGGTAAAAAAGCAAAAAAATAAAAAAACAGGCTAAATTTTTCCCTTATGGGCCAAAGGAAAAATGAAGCCATTTTTGCGAGTACAGACAGTAGTCTGTGCTTTTGCCTAAAAAAGCACAATTTGTCTTAAAACAAATCAAAATATCGTTTTTTTAGAAGCATTTACGAAAAGTGAGATTTTAAATTAGCAATCAATTAAATCCGAAAGGTTTGACGAAAAGTGTAATTTTGAGTTTCAAATTCGATGGAAATTGTATTGTTTTCATAAAAAGCAACAAAATCGAACAAACTTTGTACATTTTTTAGTTTCCAACGACTCCAATAGGAAAGGTTTTGACGAAAAAACAGTAAAACGAAGTGGTATCCATTAGATAAAAATAACACAATTTTAAACGCAATTTGCAAAAAAAAAGTACGACGGAAATTTTTTCATTAATATAGAGAAAAGTAAAAATGTTCACTTATTTTTTTTTCGATAAAAAAAATGTCTACAGACTTTAAAGTATTTTTATACCAAAGTAACTAAAAACGGTGTTTTTCACACAAAATTCCCAAAAGAGGGTAAAAAAGCAAAAAAATAAAAAAACAGGCTAAATTTTTCCCTTATGGGCCAAAGGAAAAATGAAGCCATTTTTGCGAGTACAGACAGTAGTCTGTGCTTTTGCCTAAAAAAGCACAATTTGTCTTAAAACAAATCAAAATATCGTTTTTTTAGAAGCATTTACGAAAAGTGAGATTTTAAATTAGCAATCAATTAAATCCGAAAGGTTTGACGAAAAGTGTAATTTTGAGTTTCAAATTCGATAGAAATTGTATTGTTTTCATAAAAAGCAACAAAATAGAACAAACTGCGTACATTTTTTAGTTTCCAACGACTCCAATAGGAAAGGTTTTGACGAAAAAACAGTAAAACGAAGTTGTATCTATTAAATAAAAATAACACAATTTTAAATGCAATTTGCAAAAAAAAAGTACGACGGAAATTTTTTCATTAATATAGAGAAAAGTAAAAATGTTCACTTATTTTTTTTTCGATAAAAAAAATGTCTACAGACTTTTAGGTATTTTTATACCAAAGTAACTAAAAAAGGTGTTTTTCACATAAAATTCCCAAAAGAGGGTAAAAAGCAAAAAAATAAACAGGCTAAATTTTTCCCTTATGGGCCAAGGAAAAATTTAGCCATTTTTGAGTACAGACAGTAGTCTGTGCTTTTGCCTAAAAAAGCACAATTTGTCTTAAAACAAATCAAAATATCGTTTTTTTAGAAGCATTTACGAAAAGTGAGATTTTAAATTAGCAATCAATTAAATCCGAAAGGTTTGACGAAAAGTGTAATTTTGAGTTTCAAATTCGATGGAAATTGTATTGTTTTCATAAAAAGCAACAAAATCGAACAAACTGCGTACATTTTTTAGTTTCCGACGACTCAAATTGGAAAGGTTTTGACGAAAAAACAGTAAAACGAAGTGGTATCCCATTAAATAAAAATAACACAATTTTAAATGCAATTTGCAAAAAAAAGTACGACGGAAATTTTTTCATTAATATAGAGAAAAGTAAAAATGTTCACTTATTTTTTTTTCGATAAAAATGTTTACAGACTTTTAGGTATTTTTATACCAAAGTAACTAAAAACGGTGTTTTTCGCATAAAATTACCAAAAGAGGGTAAAAAAGCAAAAAAATTAAAAACAGGCTAAATTTTTCCCTTATGGGCCAAGGGAAAAATGAAGCCATTTTTGCGAGTACAGACAGTAGTCTGTGCTTTTGCCTAAAAAAGCACAATTTGTCTTAAAACAAATCAAAATATCGTTTTTTTCGAAGCATTTACGAAAAGTGAGATTTTAAATTAGCAATCAATTAAATCAGAAAGGTTTGATGAAAAGTGTAATTTTGAGTTTCGAATTCGATGGAAATTGTATTGTTTTCATAAAAAGCAACAAAATCGAACAAACTTCGTACATTTTTTAGTTTCCAACGACTCAAATTGGAAAGGTTTTGACGAAAAAACAGTAAAACGAAGTTGTATCAATTAGATAAAAATAACACAATTTTAAATGCAATTTGCAAAAAAAAAGTACGACGGAAATTTTTTCATTAATATAGAGAAAAGTAAAAATGTTCACTTATTTTTTTTTCGATAAAATATAGAACTACACTTTTTACAAATAAACTATAAAAAAAATTGTGGGTAAATGACTAAAATTAAATAGATAATTAACTCAACGGCAGAGTATCTCGCTTACAACGAGAAAGTTAGTGGTTCAAATCCGCTATTATCTAATGGGCAGATACTCGCGTTTTTTCCATAAAAATTCTTTATTTTTTCTTTCTTATAAATAAACTTCGGTTTTGGTGGACTCCGAGAAAACGAGTTTATATATAAGAAAATTGCGGGTAAATGTCTTTTAACCTGAAATCTTTTCAGATCTCAAGAGTTAATTTTAAAACTTTTTATAAATACTTGTAATATAGGGAAGCTCTAGTTAAGTTTTAATGTTGGTGATGAAATTTATTATGAAATTTATTATGAAATTTATTATGAAATTTATTATAAGTAGTTATTTACTAATCAATTGTAAGTTAAAGAGAGCAAATAAATCAATATCAAGTTTTTTATTATTAAGTTTTAAAATATCCGACCGTGTAATTAAAAAATATTTTAATGTTGTTGGAGGTTTATTATTTCAGATTCATGAACAGCAAATTGAAAAAACGGGTATTAAAGATCCCGATATAGTTTTATCAAATGAAAGAGTATTATACATTAACAAAATTTTAGAAGACTGTGGTGTAGAACCAGAGGATTGGGATAGGCATTTCCGAACATTTTCTGATTCTCTTGCTTTAATGGAAGAGCTTTGTAAATATTCTATAGATGAAACCGACCCAGAACTTTACGAACAGGTACGCGAGTTGTTTCTTTCCACGAAAATTACCAGTGAGGAATACGCTTTAAGAGAAGAAGCCATTGATGAAGTCTTAAGAGAAGTCGCTGAGGAAGAAGCCGTTGTGGAAGACGCTTTAAGAAAACAAGTAGAAGCGGCCGAGCAAATTGAAAAAACGGGTATTAAAGATCCCGATATAGTTTTATCAAATGAAAGAGTATTATACATTAACAAAATTTTAGAAGAATGTGGTGTAGAACCAGAGGATTGGGATAGGCATTTCCGAACATTTTCTGATTCTCTTGCTTTAATGGAAGAGTTTTGTAAATATTCTATAGATGAAACCGACCCAGAACTTTACGAACAGGTACGCGAGTTGTTTCTTTCCACGAAAATTACCAGTGAGGAATACGCTTTAAGAGAAGCCGCTATAGAAGAAGCCATTGATGAAGTCTTAAGAGAAGTCGCTGAGGAAGAAGCCTTAAGAAAAGCCGCTGAGGAAGAAGTCTTAAGAAAAGCCGCTGAGGAAGAAGTCTTAAGAAAAGCCTTAAGAAAAGCCGCTGAGGAAGAAGCCTTAAGAAAAGCCGCTGAGTTAGAAGCCTTAAGTGAAGCCCCTGAGTTAGAAGCCTTAAGTGAAGGCGTTATTGAAGCCATGAGAGAAGCCTTAAGAAAAGCCGCTGAGGAAGAAGCCGTTGTGGAAGACGCTGAGGAAGAAGCCGTTGTGGAAGACGCTTTAAGAAAACAAGTAGAAGCGGCCGAGCAAATTGAAAAAACGGGTATGATAAATTCTAATCTAGTTTCCGCAACTGAAAGAAAGTCGTATGTTACGAAAATTTTAGAAGATTGTGGTATAGGACCAGATGGTTGGAATACGTATGCCCAAAATATTTCTTTTTATCTTGATATAAGGGAAAAGGTCTTTGATATGCCTATAGATGATACCGACCCAGAACTTTACGAACAGGTACGCGAGTGGGTTCTTAACACGAAAATTGCCGCTGAGGAAGAAGCCTTAAGAAAAGCCGCTGAGGAAGAAGCTTTAAGAAAACAAGTAGAAGAGGCTGAGCTAACTCAAGAAATACCACTAAATGAAGAGATAAATCCTAATCTAGATTCTGTGCTCGAAATGATTGATTTTGATAATATGTTAGAAGCGGAAAATGGGTTTATAGTAAACGAAGAATTACGTCAGTTTTTGAGATTTGTATATCTATTTCCCAAAAGTCTTTAATTCACGGTGAATACTTTACGATTTTAATTTATTTATTATTTGCAATTTTGTTATCTTTTGTAATTCTAGGTTTTTCTTATCTATTTGTCGTTCAAAACCCAGAAACTGAAAAAATGTCTGCTTATGAGTGTGGTTTTGAACCTTACGAAGACGCACGACAAAAGTTTGATGTTAAATTTTACATAGTCGCTATGCTATTTATAATTTTGATATTGAAACTATGTATTTAATTCCTTGGTGTGTATCTCTTCCTTATATTAATTCCGTAGGGTATTTCGTTATGATGGAATTTATTTTAGAATTATGTGTTGGTTTTCTTTATGTCTGGTACATTGGGGGGTTAGAATGGGACTAAGTTTTAATTACTAAAAACACTTTTTAAATTAATTTTGGTTTTAACAAAAAGTGAGTTCTATAAAAGCTTTTTTGTGTACTATGTATTTAAAGATCAAATGTATTTATTAATAATTATTTTGCCACTTTTTGGGTCATGTGCTGCTGGATTATTCGGCAGACATTTAGGTTCTAGAGGTTCTACAATTATAACAGTTTTTTGTTTGTTTTTAGCTTTTTTATGTTCTTTTTTCGCTTTTTATGAAGTTTCTTTATTAGAGTGTTTTGTCTATATTAAATTAATTTCTTGGATAGACTCTGAGCTTTTAAATGTTGATTGGGGATTTTTATTTGATACTTTAACTACAGTAATGTGTTGTGTTGTTACTTTTATTTCGACTTTAGTCCATTTTTATTCTATAGAGTACATGTCAGGTGATCCTCATTTATCAAGATTTATGTCTTATCTATCTTTTTTTACTTTTTTTATGCTTATTTTAGTAACAGCTGATAATTTTGTTCAATTATTTGTTGGATGGGAAGGTGTAGGTTTATGTTCATATTTGTTAATCAATTTTTGGTTTACGCGTATCCAAGCAAATAAAGCCGCCATTAAAGCTATGGTAATAAATAGGATTGGTGATTTCGGCCTTGTATTAGGTATTTTATTTATTTTTGTGACTTTTAAAGCCGTAGATTATGCTACTGTTTTTTCATTAGTTCCTCTTGTTAGTAACACTACTGTAACTTTTTTGAGTATAGAGTTTGAAACTTTATCAATTATAGGTTTTTTTTTGTTTATAGGTGCTATAGGTAAATCCGCACAATTAGGTCTTCATACATGGTTACCGGATGCTATGGAAGGGCCTACACCTGTTTCTGCTTTAATTCACGCGGCAACGATGGTTACAGCTGGGGTTTTTTTAATCGCGAGGTGCTCACCTATTTATGAGCACACACCTAGCATGCTTGTAATTATAACTATAGTAGGAGCATCCACAGCTTTTTTTGCAGCCACTGTAGGTTTATTACAAAATGATTTAAAAAAAGTCATTGCTTATTCTACATGCAGTCAATTAGGTTATATGATGTTTGCTTGTGGTTTATCTAATTATTCTGTGGGTGTATTTCATTTAGTTAATCATGCTTTTTTTAAAGCCTTATTATTTTTAGGAGCAGGTTCTATAATTCACGCTGTAGCTGATGAGCAGGATATGCGAAAAATGGGCGGTCTTAAAAATTTAATACCGTTTACATATTCAATGATTGTTATAGGGTCGTTAGCGTTAACAGGATTCCCTTTTTTAGCAGGGTTTTACTCGAAAGACTTAATTTTAGAAGTTGCTTATGGGAAATATACTGTTCCGGGCCATTTCAGTTACTATTTAGGGGCTTTAGGAGCCTTTTTTACAGCATTTTATTCAATTCGACTTTTATACCTAACTTTTTTATCAAAACCTAATGGGTATAAATCTGTGATTTGTTCTGCATATGACTCTTCTTATTACATATGTATCACTTTAGGCGTTTTAGCAATACCGAGTATTTTAATAGGGTTTTATACCAAAGATATGATTGTAGGTTTAGGTTCGGATTTTTGGGGTACAGCTATTTATATTGCTCCACAAAATATGAATATGTTAGATGCAGAGTTTGTTATTCCGTTTTTCAAATTATTGCCTTTATCTTTAAGTATTCTAGGGCTATTTACAGCATTTACGTTATATAATTTTCAAAGTAAAACGCTATTTAAATTAAAAATTACAAGTGGAGGTCAAAAAAATATATAATTTTTTAAATAAAAAATGGTTTTTTGATAAATTATACAATGAGCAGTTAGGCCAGTTTTTATTTAATTTTAGTTACGGGACTAGTTATAAAGTTGTTGATCGAGGTATTTTTGAAATATTAGGACCTCATGGGATCACTTTAGTCTTATTTAAACTTTCTTCAATTGTTTCAAAACTACAAACAGGTTATATCTATCATTATACGTTCGTTTTTTTAGTAGGTATTACGCTAATTTTAGCTTTTTATCAAATACAGACTTTTGTTTCATTGCTTTATTCGTGTACTATTGTTTTATATCTTTTAGGGTTATTAGTTTTATGTACAAAAAAGTAAAAAAGTCGTGTTTCTTATTATAAAACGTGTTTAGTCTACCTAAAGTTTGTATTTTTTATGTCTTTCACTGTTATTTAGTTTTTTGCTCTGATAAAAAGAAAATTATGATTCATAAATAAAAACAAAAAAGTCTTTTCTTTGTTTTTAGCAAAGTCAATCAATCCTAGAGGTTAATTTAAAAACTCATTGGTAATAAAATTAACTATGAGTTTGTTATGTGCAAAATTCATTTTTTTTGATAAATTCATAGTTGATCGAATTGCTGAGAGAGCTTATACCACTAAGTCTACTTATACGAATAAGTCTAGTTCTAAAATTAATATACCTCAACCGTTAGTACATGACAACTCTAATCCGAGAATAAAGCCAGCAGCCAATGGAAAAGCGTTTAGAGAACAAAAACTAAAACAAGCACCTGAAAAAGGATGTATGATACGATTGAGATTCTTAATAGCTAAATTAGAAGCTGAAGAAGTAAGAAAAAATGAAGAGTATGCTGCATTAAGAGCACAAGGGTACTGGCCTGAGCCTGTACGTGATTCTAATTTATTAAAAGTATTAAAAATAATACTTGAGGTAAGAGAAGATGAAGAAAAAGAGTTATTAGAACAACAAACAGCACCTAAACCAACAAAAACAGAAGATCCTTTTACATATATAAAAACAAGACACTCTTTTCATTTGGTAGATCCAAGTCCTTGGCCGCTTGTAGCATCTTTAGGTGTTTTTATGTTAACTACTGGGTCTGTTTTATATATGCAAAAGTTTATAGGAGGGGGCTCTTTGCTATTAACAGGGCTAGTTCTAATTTTATTTGTAATGTTTACTTGGTGGCGGGACATTATTAGAGAAGCAACCTTCGAAGATCAACATACGTATATAGTTCAGCGCGGTTTACGGTTAGGAATGATTTTATTTATTGTTTCTGAAATAATGTTTTTTTTTGCTTTTTTTTGGGCATTTTTCCATTCGAGTCTTTCACCTACTTTTAACATTGGTGGAGTATGGCCTCCAATAGGTATTCTTCCAATAAAAACTTCAGGAATACCGTTAACGAATACATTTTTTCTGTTAACCTCAGGAGCAACGGTCACATGGGCACATCATGCAGTAATCGTAAGGGCAAAAAAACATGCGTTAATTGCTTTAATTTTAACGTTAATTCTTGCGTTATTATTCACATGTTTACAAGTATTAGAGTACTTTGATGCACCGTTTACTATCAGTGATAGTATTTTTGGTTCTTGTTTCTATTTGACCACAGGGTTTCATGGGTTTCATGTATTTGTAGGAACAATTTCTTTATTAGTATCTTTTATAAGACTTGTTCTTAACCATTACACTAATACACATCATTTTGGATTTGAATCGGCTATATGGTATTGGCATTTTGTAGATGTTGTTTGGTTGTTTTTGTTTATTACTGTTTATTGGTGGGGTGGCATTTCTTCATAAAATAACTCATCAGTAGTATACTTATTATTTTAAATTAATTTTGGAGTTTTTAAAGCTGCACTTACAATAAAAAATTGTGTGGGCGAATATAACTCAGCGGTAGAGTATTAGGTTGTGGTTCTAGGAGTCGCAGGTTCAACTCCTGTTATTCGCCTTAAAGTAGTAATTAAAAAATAACTATAAGGCATTAAGTGGATACCTAGACATCAAATTTTAAGTGGACGTTTATAACGAAATTTTGGAGTAAGTATACTTTTACTAAGAATTCCAAATATCCACAACGAAAAATCGAATTAAGATAGATTTTAATTGTTTTTTAACGCAAATTAGTGAACTGAAACATCTAAGTAACTAAACTAAAAAATCAACCGAGATGCCGTAATTAGTGGCGAGCGAACACGGTAACAGACTGAATATGTTATATTTATTTAATTTTTAAGCCATAGAAGGTGGTAGCCCTGTGAGATAAGATAACTTATTTTTAAGATAAGTAGAACAATAAAATTAAATTGTTTAAAGTTGGGGGACCGCCCTCAAAGTCTAAAAATTTTGATGTTTGATAGTGAAAAGTACTGTGAAGGAAAGGTGAAATAAAATTTGCGAATTTGAAAAGATTTTGAAACTTAATGCTAATAAGCAGTTGAAGCTCATTTAATAAAGAGTGACAGCGTACTTTTTGTATAAGTGCGACACGAAGTGTTGCTTTCCATTTCTGTGAGATCCAGAACCAACTGTGTTACGTTGGTATTCTACCTTGACCTGCGTTCAGAGTAATCTGGGGTTGGAAGCTCAAGGAACAATGTAGCCTGAAACTCGAGTAACGCGAGAGACGGAGCTAGAATGATTATCTATGCCTAATGTAATGTGAATCAATGTTTGAAGCTCCGTAAAAAGTGAACTCAGGTGCGTTACTTATTTACTGAGTTGTGCAATCAGAGTTAAAGCTTTATGCTCTTTAACTAGTAACACTATACGGTTGTCGGAGTAGAGTTGGAGGCTAAGGATAAATAAGTATGGAAAGTAATAAACGTGGTAAGCCCTATGTCTTTAACATAGTCATATGGAGAGGGTAACGAGCAATCGTTACTATCGGACAGAGGGTAAAAGAATAGGTAAAAAGCTAATGCAAGGCTGTAATCGTCTTGATAGAGTCTCTGGCAATAGCCATTCATGACTTGACCTGAAAGGGTGCAGACTTACTTATGGTGGATTAGACCAACAATCCTTTGTCATTGACATAAGATTATTAAAAATTATTTAAAATTTTATATTTCGTCAAACAATCAAGTTAATATGAATACAAATAACAATTGGAACGACTTAAACTGGCGTAAAATTTATGCCTTTGTCAAGACATTACAAAGTGAATTGGTGGTGGCGTACAAAAATAAAGATTTGGTAAAAGTTCACTTTATACAGGAAAAACTTGCTATGTCTTTCGAGGCTCGTTCTGTAGCAGTTAGAATGGTTACTGTGAACAATGGTAAAAAGACTCCTGGTTTTGATAGTATAGTTTGGGATAACCCTATTAAGAAATTTCAGGCTATAAAACAACTTCGAGAAATCTTAGTTGGAAAATCAGGTTCTTATCAATCAGGTCCCGTTCGAAGAGTTTGGATTCCTAAAACCACTCCCGGAGAATTAAGACCCCTTGGTATCCCTAATATGATCGACCGAGCTTTACAAGTTTTGATGCTTCTTTGCTTAGACCCAATTGTGGAAGAAATGAGTGATACTTATTCTTTTGGTTTCAGGATATTTCGTTCACCTTCTGATGCTATTCAAAGGATACGAACTCTTTTAGATAAACCACGATCTCCGAAATGGTTGTGGGATGTTGATATTAGTAAATGCTTTGACAGGATTTCTCACGAATTTCTAGAGAAAGAATTAAAAGTGCTACTTTATGCTAGAGGAAATGAATATACGTCGAAATGGTTAAAAGCACCGATTATAGATAAAGGAGTTACTGTAATTCCTGTGATGGGAACCCCACAAGGGAATATTCTATCACCTTTATTATGTAATATAACATTAAATGGGTTAGAGAACGCTATTCGCGATGGTCTGCCTTCCCCTAACAGTAAGGAGGGCAGAAAAATAAGTGGTAGCTGGTGCGTAAGGTATGCTGATGATTTTATTGTAACAAGCCCAGACCGAAATCGAATTATCCTTAAGAATATACCGACAGTGAAACAGTTTTTAAATGAAAGAGGTCTAGAAATTTCCGAAAAGAAATCTCGAATAATCTATCTTGAAGAAGAAGGGTTCGACTTCCTAGGTTGGAAAATATGTCTGTTTGAAAGAAATCTTAAGAAAAATAAATCAAGTTACAATAAAAATCCTGGTGATTAAACCCACTAATGAGGCTGTAAAACGTGTCAAAGCGAAAATAAAAGCTAAGTTCATGTCAAACAAACCGATAAGAGGCTTAATTAAAGATTTGAACCCAATACTAAGAGGTTGGTCAAATTATTATAGAAGCTCATACCATTCTCAGAAAATTTTTCAATCGATAGGTCATTATGTTTACCAATCTTGGTGGAGATGGGCCCGAAAGAAACATCCGACTAGAACAAAGAAATGGATATAGTCAGTATATTTTCAAATCTGATAAACGTTCTTGGAATATAGGGGCTTCGAAAGAAATTCAACTATTTGACATAACTCAGGCAAAGCAGATAAAGGTAAATTCTTTGAAGAGCAACATCAATCCTTACACAGATGAAGAGTATTATATTTCTAGTTCTTTGACTGTTGATGCTGAGAGATTCCGAAAAGCTATATACAATAAGTATAACTTTAGATGCCCTGTATGTAATCAAGCTCTATTTGGGGAAGAAGACATTCATCTGCATCATATTATTCCACGAAAAGATGGAGGTCCATATTCCTTAACTAACATAGCCCCTTTACATAGAACTTGCCATGAGAATATTACATATACCAAAAATCCGGGAAATTTATTTCCTGGAGGAACTTAATCTGCTTCAGCCGTGTGCGGTGAAAGTCGCATGCACGGTTGTGAGGGGGGGAAAGCTTGAGAGAGCCTACCTATCCCGATCGGATCAACAAGTTTATTTTAGTGGCGAGCTTAAGCAAAAATAATGATGTGTAGGCGAAAAGAAATTGAGTTTAAAATTGCGATTAAGTCTCTAAAATAAGACCCGAAACTAAGTGATCTAACCATGAACAGGTTGAATTTTTGAGCGGCGACGCTTATTGGAAGACCGAACCCGTGTATGTGGCAAAATACTGGGATGATTTGTGGTTAGGGGTGAAAGGCCAATCAAACTTAGAGATAGCTGGTTTTCTGCGAAATCTATTTAAGTAGAGCGTTTAAG
Organism: Fragilaria crotonensis; assembly: GCA_022925895.1. Classification (NCBI taxonomy): domain Eukaryota; phylum Bacillariophyta; class Fragilariophyceae; order Fragilariales; family Fragilariaceae; genus Fragilaria; species Fragilaria crotonensis. The sequence goes on from JAKSYS010000135.1 coordinate 41,561, forward strand.
ATCTTTGTTTTGAGGTAGAGCTCTCGATAAACTATGGGGATGATAAATCTTACTGAATTTAATGAAACTTCGAATACAAGACAAAAAGGCTTAAGCAGACAGACTACGAGTGCTAAGATTCGTAGTCAAAAGGGAAACAGCCCAGATTAATTGTTAAGGCCCTTAAAAATAATTAAGTGCGAAAATTGTAAAAAGACTATGACAACCTGTAAGTAGGCTTGGAAGCAGCCATCTTTTAAAGAAAGCGTAATAGCTCACTGGTTTAAACTTTTTGTATTGAAAATGTATAGGGACTAAAATTATTTGCCGAAACAGTAAATTTAAATTTTTAAATTTAAATGGTAGCAGAACGTTCTGTAAATTAAAGAAGACTTATGGTAACATCAGTTGGAAAAATCAGAAGTGATAATGTTGATATGAGTAGCTAAAATAGTGTGAAAATCACTATCGCCTTAAATCCAAGGTTTCCAAAACAAGGTTAATCCTTTTTGGTGTTAATCGGTCTCTAAAAGTTAAAACGAAAGTTTTATTTGATGAGTTGAAGATTTAAATTCTTTATTGATCAAAAGTGACAAAATACAAATATTATATTTATTTTATGGTATAAATAATCGTGGTATAGTATTTTCAAGAAACAGCTTTGGTTAAAAAACCGTACCCTAAACCGACGCAGGTGGATAAATTTAGTAAATTAAGGCGTTTGAGAGAATTGTGTTGAAGGAACTCGGCAAAATCACTCCGTAACTTCGGGAGAAGGAGTAGCTTTATAAGGGAAACCTTTTAAAGCTGTCACATAATCGGGGATAGCGACTGGTTAATAAAACCACAGGTCTCTGCAAAATTGTAAAAAGATGTATAGAGACTGACGCCTGCCCAGTGCTGCAAGAGTAAAAGTTGAAGTTTTAGAGCTTTGGCTATAATCCCCAGTAAACGGCGGCTGTAACTCTGACGGTCCTAAGGTAGCGAAATTCCTTGGCATTTAATTGATGTCCTGCATGAATGGCGTAACGACTATCCCACTGTCTCCAGCACAAGCTCAGTGAAATTGAATTCTCTGTGAAGATGCAGCGTACTTGCGGCTAGACGGAAAGACCCCGTGCACCTTTACGTGCGACTCGTTTTATCGAGAAGATTAGTGTCATTTGACCGATCGATCAATAACACTATGCCTTTGGTTAGTGAACTATATAATACATGAAGGTGAAAGTCCTTCCCCTTTGAAAACTAGGTGAAAGCATACACCACATGCGTTGAGTTTGGCAACTCAATGTGTGAAGCTGGTGTAAACGAGAAGAAGTGTCTTAGAGAGTAAAGGCACGACGAATTTCTAGCAAGAGTGACTGGTGGATAGCGTAAGCAAACTGAATGTCTGAAGCATCAATAGCACGAAGTGGGGGAGTAATGCTCTCTGCTTATTTTAAGGATCCCCACGCCCTGAATATTGGGTAGAGACCCAGGCTTGAGTTTGTGAAGGCTCAAGTTCGTTTTCTGTAGCGTCTCTGGTGTAAAGTTCAGATCCTCTCAGCTCAAAACAATGTATTGTATGGAACGAGGAAACCCCTAAGATCTCACTTTATTTATAAAGAGCAGGTAGCCAACCGTATGGTCTTAGGGAGTAAGATTGGGTAAGAAGCGAATGGTTGTTTGTAATGAACAATATATGCCCACGTACCCACTTTCCCTATTGTAAATTTTTCTGTATATTTGCACACGTTCAAATTAAATTAATTTAATGATTAAAGTTAGTGAAATGAAAATTAGAAGTAAAGTTGACTGGAATTCCATCAATTGGAGGAAAATCCAACTTAGAATTTGGAGAATACAAAGAAAAATTTATGATTGCTCCAAACGGAGCGAAAAGTTTAAAGTGATTAAATTACAAAAAACCCTAATAAGTTTACTGGAAGCTAAATTTTTGGCTGTACGGAAAGTTACACAAGATAACCGTGGTAGAAGAACTGCAGGTGTCGATGGTGTCCGTTTACTAGAACCAACAAAAAGATTCCAGTTAGCTTACTCACTAAAAATAGATGGTCGATGTGACCCAATCAAACGACATTTAATACTTAAACCTGGTGATCCTGAAGAGTCTCGACCTTTAGGAATACCTACAATTCAAGATAGGGCTAAACAAGCTTTAGTTCTTCTTGCTCTGGAACCGGAATGGGAAGCAAAGTTTGAAAAGAATAGTTACGGTTTCCGTCCAGGGAGAAATCCTCATGATGCGATTGAAATTATTCACTCATCGATTAATAAGAGTCCAAAGTATGTCTTGGATGGTGATATTCGAAAATGTTTTGATCAGATTGATCACGATGCTCTTTTGGCTAAATTAGATACTTTTCCGGCCATGCATCGTCAAGTCCGTGCGTGGTTAAAAGCAAAAATAATTATGCAAGATGAAACGATATTCCCTCAGAAAGGGACGCCGCAAGGTGGTGTTTTATCCCCTTTGTTAGCTAATATTGCTCTCGGATTGGATTGCACAAATTCCTGCTTTTAGCCCGGGAGGTCATAGAATTTCTAAACCAAATCGTCGTAAAAGGTTACTTTTTGTTAGGTATGCTGATGACTTTGTCGTTCTTCATCCTGACAAAGAAATTGTTGAATCTGCCAAAACACTCATTGAAGAATTTCTGAAAACAATGAGTTTAGAATTACATGAAGGCAAAACACGTATTACTCATACTTATCTTTCCGTGGATAATCAAAGACCTGGATTTAAATTCTTGGGATTTTGGATAAGAAATTATACAGTAGGTAAAACGAAACGGGGGAAAAGAAGTGCGGAATACAAGACTTTTATTAGACCTCATCATCAAAACATTTCTGATGTTTTACGAAAGGTTAAAGAAGTTTTGCGGCAAAATCGTGATGTAATTACGATTGTAAAACGACTTAATCCTATAATCCGTGGTTGGGCAAATTATTTTAGTACAGTTGCAAGTAAAAGAACCTTCAGTGCAATGGATAGTAATTTAATGGTGCAGTTAATGAGATGGGGTAAGCGGAAGTATTATACTCGTTCTAAAGCGTGGATTTGTAATAGATATCTTATTAAAGACGTTAAGAACGAAAAATCACGACTTCGGTTTGGTTATACTAGTAAAAAAACAGGAAGTTATTGGCGTTCATTATTTTGCTGAGACTCCTATTGTTAGACATACGAAAGTTGCTGGTGATAAGAGTATCTATGATAATGACCTTGTTTATTGGTCTGATCGAGGTAGAGCGTTAGGAAATCGTGCTTTTAGTAAGTCGATTATTCGTATACTTCGTAGTCAAGACAACAAATGTAACCTTTGTGGTTTGAGATTTTTACCTGGTGATGTTATCGAAATTGATCACATAGTGCCGAAAGTTTACGGAGGTGCAGATCACTATGGTAATCTTCAAGCTCTTCATGGTCATTGCCATGATCAAAAACTTTAGGGAGAGAGGAGCCGTGTGAGGGGGAACCTTCACGCACGGTTTTGAATCAGGGGTGAGTTGAGAGATCACTTGCCTACTGTAATTATAATTATGTATTGTAATAAAAAAATTTTTTTGTTTAGAATAAGTGGGAAGTTGCTATTAAATATTTGCTTAAGTGAATAGTTGAGACGATTCTGAAATACCACTCTTTAAATCTTTTATTACTCATTTATTAAGACAGTGCATAATGGGTAGTTTGACTGGGGCGGTCGCCTCCTAAAGAGTAACGGAGGCGCACATTTAAGGTAAGTTCAAATTGTTAAAATAGCAATTGTAGAGCGTAATAGTATACTGCTTGCTTGACTGTAAGATTGACAGATCAAGCAGGGACGAAAGTCGGTTATAGTGATCCGATGATATTGTGTGGAAAAGTCATCGCTCAACGAATAAAACGGTACGCCGGGGATAACAGGCTAATAATTCCTTAGAGACCCTATCGACGGGATTGTTTGGCACCTCGATGTTGGGTGCGACTCGTTAGTTTAAAAATAGGAATTGATACCTATTGTAAAACTGGGATATTTACTTTTGTGATTTAATTAAGAAGTTATTCGAAAGTATAATATTTATAACTGATTTTTCAGATGGGAACCATACCCATGAATCCTGTCCCTATGGATTCTGATCATAGACACCATTAGTTATCAAATGGACTCCCCTACGTAAAGTATATGCTAGGACCATATCTTTACGGAAGCAGGGCTAAAAGTATATGGCATGCGTACGTATCACGTATGTCATTTATGAGAATAATATAAGCAAGTCTAGCGAAAGCGAATCCGTGTGTTAAAGTGCCGTTACGAGGAATTTTGGGTTATGATACGATGTCTAACGACGCCCAGGACCCTAAATATAGGGAATAGATCAAATTCAAGCTGGACCGTACTACAGAGAAAGCTAGGGACTGAAGATCTCGGTGCATAGCGGGAGAGAGGCTTATATTTTAATGGAAAATCGGAACGAAGTAACTATGTAGACAGGCTCCAATGATCGAGATCATTGGTAGGATCCTACTACAAGCCACTACATAGAAGGATTCTACAAAAAGCGAATGACATTGGTAACGCGGTGTATATGCTGACGTGTAGAGCTGAAACAGAGTGATATATAAACTGTAGGGTCGTAATTTCCTCCGTTGTTCATGAAAAGTGCGATTAGATATAAAAATTGGAATGAAATCCCCTTGAAATCTATAGAAATTTTTGTATATGACTTGCAGAAAAAAATTTATTATCACGCTAAAAAGACTCAAATAGGATTAATGAGGCATTATCAACACAAACTTGTCAAATCGAAGGAATCTCGTTATCTATCGGTAAGGCAGGTAAGTCAAGATAATAGAGGCAAAGTCTCGGCGGGTATTGATGGAATCTCAAAATTAACACCAGAGCAACGTTTAATTCTAGCTCAGAAATTAGTACTGAATGGTAAAGCGTCGAAAATAAAAAGAGTGTTTATCACTAAATCTAATGGTAAAAAACGTCCATTAGGCATTCCAACTATGGAAGACCGTGCCAAACAGGCACTAATAAAACTCGCGCTAGAACCTGAATGGGAAGCCAAGTTTGAAATCAACTCTTATTGTTTTAGACCAGGTTATAGCACAACTGATGCTAAATGGTGTGTAGCTAAACAACTCCAAGGTGTAGCGAAATTCTTTTTAGATGCTGACATTGAAAAGTGCCTTGATAAAATTGACCACGACTATTTGTTAGAAAAATTAAACACTAGTAGGATGTTTAGAAATCAAATTGAAAGCTGGTTAAAAGCCGGTATTATGCACACATTAAACGAATTGTCAAGCGAGGTTAACCTGTCAGGTACACCTCAAGGAAGTATCATATCGCCTTTATTAATGAACGTTGTTCTACATGGTATGGAAACTCACGTTTTAAATGAATTTGGTCGAGATAAAATTAAAGTAATTCGTTATGCGGACGACTTTATCGTTTTCGGAAAAACCTTAGCGGATGTACAAAAAGCCAAGCAACTTGTATGTGAATTTTTGAAACCGATCGGTTTAAACTTGTCGGCAGAAAAAACTTACATTGGGCATTCGATGAGTCATGAATCTGGGACTTCGGGACCTATTGGTCTTGATTTTCTTTCGTATAATTTTAAAAACATAACATGTTCTAAACATAGAGGGGGTTAAGAGCACCAAAGGAATTAAACAAAATTTTAAATTAAGAACCAAACCTTCATCAGACGCGGTTATTAATCACAAAAAATCGATTAGTCAAATCTTAATCGATTTTAAAGGAGCTCCCATCGGTCGTGTAATGGAACGTCTATCAAGTTGTATAAAAGGCTGGACGTGGTACCATTCTGTATCTCAAGCCACCCGGACGTTTTCAAAACTAGATGAATGGCTTTTCTGGGAATTGTGGAGGTGGGCAAAAAAGCGTTATAAAACAGCAAACAAAGCCAAGCAGAAATGCTTTAGTGTTAAAGGATGAAACTTCAGTTATGTTGAAGATAAGAAAACTTATATACTAGATCGTCACGATAAAACAAAAGTACGCAAATTTGTAAAAATTAAAGCCGGAGCATCCATTTATGATGGCAATCTTGTTTATTTTGCGCAACGTTTGTCTCAAGAAAATCCAAGAATAAAGACTCTCAGAAATTTATTTAAAAGACAAGGCTATTCATGCTCGCATTGTAATTTTTGTATGTTACCATCAGATATCATTGAACTACATCATCAATTAGATTTTGAAGGGAAACGTACAGGAACTATTACCTTTGTACAGGTCATTGCCACGACCAAATACACTCTAAATCCAAAAGTAAGACATTTTAGTCACATCAGAGTGCTGTTCAGTAGGAGCCGTATAAGCGGAGACGCTTACGTACGGTTTTGGAGCAGAGGAGATTACGGTAACGTCATCTTCGACTGTAACATTATCGCATCCTGGAGTTGTAAAAGGCTCCATGGGTTTGTCTGTTCGACAAGAAAGGCGGTACATGATCTGAGTTTAGAACGTCGTGAGACAGTTTGGTTCCTATCTACCGCAAGTGTGAAAAATTGAGAGGGGTAAACCTCAGTACGAGAGGACCGGGAAAAGCGAATCTCTGGTAAATCGATTGTTATACCAATAGCATTGTCGAATAGCTATATTCGTAATAGATAATTGCTGAAAGCATCTAAGCAAGAAACTAGCCTCAAAACATGTTTTTTTAGTTGTAATAGATTATTACATAGATAGGCTTGATGTGTAAGAATTGTAAAATTTTTAGCTAACAAGTACTAATTCTAAAAGTATTTTTTAATTATACTATTAAATGATTTAAATAAAATTAAATTTATTTATTTAAGATAGATTTTAATCCAAAAAATTATAGAGGATATAAATAATTTATAATTTATACAATATGAGTTTGATCCTGGCTCAGAGTGAACGCTAGTAGTATGCTTTACACATGCGAGTTGAACGATTTTTTCGTGGCGAACGGGTGAGAAAATACAGAATTTTGCCTTTTAGTTTAAGGATAAAACGTATTCAGTTTTCTGAAATAAAATTAAAATAATTTACGTTAATACTAAATTTAAAGATTATATTTAATAATTGCTAAAAGATAAATCTGTAGAAGATTAGGTAGTTGGTAATTTAAAAGCTTACCAAGCCTGTGATCTTTAGTTGGTCTGAGAGGACGATCAACCACACTGGAACTGAGACAAGGTCCAGGCTAAATTTAACGGCCAGCAGTGGGGAATATTGTACAATGGACGAAAGTCTGATACAGCAATACTATTTGAACGATGACGGCTGATTTGGTTGTAAAGTTCTTTCGTTAAAAATGATAATGACATTATTTAAAGAAGCTAACAGTCCCGGCTAATCTCGTGCCAGCAGCCGCGGTAATACGGGAGGGGCAAGCGTTATTCAAAATAACTGGGCGTAAAGAGTTCGTAGACAGTGTTACAAGTTATTTGTTAATTTTTAAAGCTTAACTTTAAGTCAGCAAATAATACTATTTCACTTGAGTTTTTTTCAGAAGAGTAGAATTTTATATCAAGGGGTGAAACCTGTAGACATATAAAGGAATACCATCAATAGCGAAGGCGACTCTTTAGTAAAAACTGACGTTGAGGAACGAAAGTATAGGGAGCAAACAGGATTAGATACCCTGGTAGTCTATACAGTAAATTCTGAGTGCTGTAATTTAATTAATTTATTTGATTGGATTCTTTTAAGCTAACGCTATAAGCACTCCGCCTGAGGAGTACGGTCGCAAGATTGGAACTCAAAGGAATTGACGGGGGCCTACAACTAGTGGTGGAGCATGTGGTTTAATGCGATAATCCGCGCAAAACCTTACCAATTTTTGAATACAATACATTAAAAAAAAATAACACTAAGTGCTATTTTTTTTTGTAATTTTACAGGTGTTGCACGACTGTCGTCAGTTCGTGTCGTGAGATGTTTGGTTAATTCCTTTAACGGGTGCAACTCTTATCTTTAATATATTATAAATTTTAATTTAAATTATTATAAAAGATACTGCTTATGATAAATTTGAGGAAGGTAAGAATTAAGTCAAGTCAATGTGGCCCTTATAAATTGGGCTACACACGTGCTACAATGAAAATTACAAAGAGTAACAAGAATGCAAATTTAAGTTAATCTTTTAAAAATTTTCTCAGTTCGGATTGTAATCTGCAACTCGATTACATGAAGTTGGAATCACTAGTAATCGCAAATCAGCATGTTGCGGTGAATATGTTACTTGGCCTTGTACACACCGCCCGTCACATGCAAAGAGTTAATTTTGCTTGAAGATTTAATATTTAGTTATTAAGTCAATTGAGGAATTGGTGATTTGGATGAAGTCGTAACAAGGTAGCTGTACGGGAACGTGTAGCTGGAAATGATGGAATAGCTCAAACGATAGAGTAGCATTAAATTATTAATATTGCTGATGAGGGTTCACATCCTTCTTCCATTAAATGATGAAAATCTCTTTTGAATTTTTTTTTCCAATTATTGCTATAATTATTATGTCTTGCTCCCTCGCAGTTATTTTTACGAAAAGTACTATTCATTCAATAATTTATTTAGTTTTAAGTTTTTTAACTTGCTCAGTCTTTTTATTTATGATAGAGTGCGAATTTTTTGCTTTATTATTTTTAATAATTTATGTAGGTGCTATCGCTGTCTTATTTCTTTTTGTCATCATGATGCTAGATTTAAAAATTTTACCTCAAAACAATCCAACAAATCTAAAATATATTATATTTGGTATTTTTGTTAGTTTAAATTTTTTTTATTTTGTTGACTTGACTTTTAATAATTATTACGAATCAAATCCTTATAATAGTCTTGTTTTAATTCCGAATATATATACAAATTTTTTTAATGAAGATGATATTTCAGAAGTTGTAGTTATTGGTCAAATATTATATACCCAATACGTTTTACAATTTTTAATAGCAGGGGTCCTTTTAACCTTAGCTGTTATTGGTGTATGTGTTTTAACATTAGACCCAAGAGGTTTAAGCAAAAAAAAACTATGATTGAAACTAAAAAAATTATAATTTACGCCGTAGTTACTCTTAGAGCCAGTTGGGCGTTTAATGATTTACCTCTAATTGATTCAGACCTATTTGATATTTTTAAATCCGGCCCGAAATTTAAAAAAAAAATATATTAGATTAGACTTTATAAAAAACATATGGGGATAGATTTTTGGAGAACTTTATGTCTAGTATGTTTTTAAAACACTTAAATCGAAAGAAGTTGCGTGTTTTGGAAGTATCTTATAAAATCAAAATTTTTGTGGTATCGGATAATTAGCTGATTTTATTTTTATAATGGAATAGCTCAAATGAGAGTACATCTCTTTTTTCTGTTAAATGTTAAAATTATTAGAATAAAGTTTTTTATTTTATTTTATTTTGTTGATTTGTGAATGCACAAGCTTTTTTATAAACTTTTTTTCATAATATCGATTCGTATGTATTTCTTTAATAATTAAATATACGAATCTATTGGTTATCAAATTTTCCTTTAGAAGAAGGTACACAAATTATTTGTGAATTAAATTTAAAATTTCTGAAAAAAATGAGTAAATAATTGCAGACGGGGAAATATTATTTGTTAAATCCTAGAGATAAAATTTTAGAAACAGATATTAAAATTTTTTAAAATAAAATTTGGAAGAGATGTATTTCTGAAAATGTTTATGCTGTTTATAAATATAAAGAAAGTGGAATAGCTCAGTTGGTAGAGCATTAGGGTCATAACCTAATTGTCGTGGGTTCGACACCCTCTTCCATTAATGTTAAAATTTTTTAAATGTCATACATAAAACCTGATTTTATCAATTCAATATACAAGTTTAGTTCTCGCTGGCTTTTTTCAACAAATCATAAAGATATAGGTATACTTTATCTTATTTTCGGGGCAGTGTCAGGAACAGCAGGGACAGCGTTATCAGTATATATTCGTATAATGTTATCGCAACCTAATAATGATTTTTTAGCGAATAATAATCATTTTTATAATGTTGTGGTAACTTCACATGCTTTATTAATGATTTTCTTGTGCGCCACTGAGGCTCTATCAACTGTGCATACTAAGTGTGCAAGGACTGTAACGACGTCCTTTAAACTATTCGACCGACCTTTGAGTGAAAACAAAATAGGGGAAAATAGCATGTCGACAAAAAGCCCATTTGCTGGAAAGCGGATATTCCAAAAAATAATGGGTGAAGTAGGTTACCTATGAATAGAATGTTAATTTCGAATCTGAGTCAAAGGCTGGGTTTCATGACCAAATATTTTAACCGCGATCGAATATTTGTAAGAGCTTGTGAGAGTAGAAGAAATCGATATCAAGAGTTGCCTCTTACAGCCACTATTGCACTAGATGTAATATGTACGACTAAAGGAATTCTAAGGGTAAATATACCAGTTGTAGCAGTAACTGTGGGATTGCCTAAGTCTCGAAAGAGATATGGTAACGGAGGATTAATAATAGCAGCTACTCAAAACACGAGTTTTGGTAATACGTCTAATGTAATGTTTAGAGAATGTGAAGTAATCCAGCGTAGGAATCTAACGACTTTTAACCTAGGAATGGGTCATAAGAAATTAGTTCAAGATTTAAATAATAAATTCTATCAAGATAAAATTTGTAGTCCTGAAAGGTTAATTCAAGCTTATGAGTTTGTCAGCAAAAATAAAGGAAGCAATACTAAAGGTGTTGATTCAGAGACTTTAGATAGCTACTCAAGAGACACGATTTATAGTGTGAGCAGCAGCTTGAAAGATCACAGTTTTAAATTTAAACCAATAAGACAAGTAGAAATACCAAAACCTAACGGTGGTATCCAGAAGTTAAGTATCCCAGGTCTTAGAGATAAAGTCGTTCAGAAAGTTATGACAATGGCTCTTGAGGAAATCTATGAGCCTAAATTTTTAAACAGTTCTCATGGGTTTAGACCTAAAAAAGGAACACATTCTGCTTTAAAATCTGTTACACGTTGGACAGGGACGAAATGGTTTATTGAAGGAGATATTTCGAAGTGTTTTGATACTTTAGATTGTCATATCTTAGAACAGTTATTAAAAAAAGAAATATTTTCGAAGCCTTTTATAGATTTATATTGGAAGGTTGTTAAATCACATTATATAAATCCTGTGAACAAGGTTAAAGAGTTTAGTAACCTTGAGGTTCCACAAGGCGGAGTTTTGTCCCCGATACTTTCAAATATATATTTACATGAGCTTGATAAGTTTATGCAAATTATAGTTGACAAATCTAAAAAAAGTGGTCCAACAAGCCTCGACAATCCTGAATATAAAAAAGTGCATACTAAAATTTCAAATAGGAGACAATACTTCTCATCTACTTATAGATATAATCGAAATCTTACTGAAGAACAACAACAAGAAAGATTAAAAGAAATAGTAAAGTTAGAAAAAGTTCTCGCTAAATATCCATCAACAATTCAAGGTCCAGGATATCGAGTGTATTATGTTCGGTACGCAGACGATTTTCTAATTGGTATAAATGGGCCTCGTCGAATGGCTGAAGAATTAAAGCAAAAACTCAAAGAATTTCTTTTAAATGAATTAAAACTTACTCTTAATTTAGAAAAGACAAAAATTACCCGTTCAGATCAAGGAGCTTATTTTTTAGGTGCAAGGTTAATGTGTCATACAAGTCGAACTAATGATCAAAAGCGACGGGCTAATTCGGTAACTAAAACTGGAAGAATAGTTCGTGCTAGAGTATCTCAAGGAGGTATAATAGCATTGGTTCCTCTTGAGCACTTAGTACAAAAACTCCAATTGCAAGGTATGTGTAAAATTAAAAGTTTAAGAAAACATGATGTGATACCGACAAGAAAAACTGCTTGGACTAATCTTGAGCTTTTTACGATTGTTAAAAAGTACAATGATGTGTGGCAGGGTCTTTTAAACTACTACTCTTTTGCTTATAATCGATGTCAGTTAAATTGGATCCAATATTTATTACATCATAGTTTAGCCTGTACTTTTATGAATAAACTTAAGCTTAACTCTCGAAAGCAGGTATTTAAAAAATATGGTAACACAATTCAAGTTCGGGATAATAAAGGTAAGTTAATAGCTTTTAAACAAAAAAAAACCTTACCAAGAATTGATAAATTTTCGACCAATATTTTACCGTCTGGTTTTGAAACGTTTAAATAAAGTCTTAGAACTAAAAGTGTTTTTGATAAATGTTGCAAAATATGTGGCATGAAACGTTATATTGTAATGCATCATCGAAGACCTTTAAAAGCTCATAAAACTGACAACACCTTAAAAGGTATACAAATTAATCAGTCACGTAAACAAATACCATTGTGCGTTTCGTGTCATCAAAAAGTGCATAAAGGTATTTATGATGGTCCTGGAATTTATTAATGTCAAATTTAACTGCGTGGAGAGCCGGGTGCGATGAAAGTCGCACGCCCGGTTTGGAGGGGAGGTTGTGATTCCTTTAAAATGGATTGTGATCTTACCCTACCATGGTAATGCCTACTCTGATAGGCGGATATGGAAATCTCTTTGTCCCGTTGATGATTGGGGCACCTGACATGGCATTTGTGCGCTGTTTTGCGTTATTTTGTTTTGCCTGGATTGTAACAGGCTCATCCTACTGGAACGGATGAAGCATACTGTACTTAGTTTAGGAGGAAACTCTAAGACGAACATAGCATGTACAGAAAAAGCGAAACGATTGCCAACCCAGGTGGATCGATTTGTGCTAATGCTAACTCTCATGGTAAAAGTTATACTACTTGAACTTCAATTCCTTGACCCCTCTCATGTCGGGGTTTGCCTTGTGGGTTATAGGGCTTATCTTTTTGATGTTCGATACGGGAATGCTATCGAACATTCCAGTCAGAAGAGTCGAGTGGCTATCAGCCATTTTAAGGGAATGAGTGGGGTACCTAAAAGAGTTTCAGGACAAGATATACGAAATACAGGATGGTCTAAGGTTCTACTAACGAACTATGATTACAGAGTCTTCGTAGTAATGAAATCCCCTCTAGTAGGAGGGAAAGAAGCCTTACTTAACGGTAGGGATATTGTGAAGGGAGGCAGTCAACGTGGTTACACAGGAGGACGGTATGTGTTTGGTCGCTGGACTGGCATTCACAACTCTTACACTCGTTTTTATTCAACGGAACCTTTTTTAGAAGACGAATGGAAGAAGCGTGCGACAATCCCGGAAGAATTTGTAGCCTTTCAAAAAAAAAGCGTGAATTGGAAAGGTCCTGTTAAAGATCATATATATAAGTTTTTATTAGACCCACGTATGTTTCAGATAGCATATGGCAAATTGAGAAGTAACTCGGGCAACATGACTCCTGGGATCAATCCAACAACATTAGATGGATTCAGTGAAGAATGGATTCAGGAAACAATAGCATTGCTTAAAAACGAGACCTTTAAATTCACCCCGGGACGACGTGTTAACATCGCGAAACCTCATGGCGGTACTCGTACGCTAACGGTGGCGTCTCCTAGAGACAAAATTGTAATGGAAGTAATGCGAATGGTGCTTGAAGCTGTTTTCGAACCTCGATTCAGTATTCATAGTCACGGCTTTCGTTCAGGACGTAGCTGTCATACCGCTTTGAAACAGGTGAAAGAACAGTTTGGTGTAGCTAGTTGGTATATCGAAGGTGACATTTCTAAATGCTTTGACTCAATAGATCATCATAATTTAATGACTGTGGTTGAATCTGTTATTAAAGATCGCAAGTTTACTCGATTAATTTGGAAGAGTCTACGGACTGGGTCTTTTGAGTTTAAGGAATATCAAATATCTCTAATTGGTACTCCCCAAGGCTCCATCATTAGTCCTATACTTGCTAACATATATATGCATCGGTTTGATTTATTTATTGAAGAGCTCAAAAGACAGTATGATAAGGGTTCTCGTACTCAAGGTCTAAATTCTTATAAACGTTTAAATTGGTGTCTTAATAAAAAAGATTCGCAACTTTCGAAAGAGGAAAAACGAAAACTTGCTATTAAAATGCGGTTACTTCCTGCTAGAGACCCAATGGATCCAAACTTTCGTCGATTATTATATGTTCGTTACGCAGACGACTGGATAATAGGAATTCGCGGAACTCATTCTGAAACTGTTCACTTAAAAAGACAGATAGAAGAGTTTTTAAAAAGGCAAATGGGGTTGGATCTGAATAAAGAGAAAACCTTGATTACTCATGCGGGAACAGGTAAAGCATTATTTCTTGGGACTTACCTTTTTAAAGCTAGAGTGCAAACCCAGCGTCGCAGTGATAAAAATCGTATTGTCCGAAATTCAAGAGAGATTCGCATGGAAGCACCTATTAAACTAATTGTAAATAAATTGACCAAAGCGAATTATGTTCGAAATGGTGTTAGTTGGCCTAAATTTATTTGGCTGCATTGCTCTCTAGAACAAATTGTTGCGCAATATAATTCAGTTTTACGTGGATATATGATCTATTATTCGTTCGTGAATAACCGAGGGGCTATAGCAACATATCTTTACTATCTTCTTCGGGGCTCATGCGCGAAACTTATTGCAGCAAAAATGAAGCTAGGCAGTCAATTGAAAGTGTACGCGAAATATGGTAAAAGTTTAACTGTTAATAAAGAATTAGGACTCGGTTTTCAAAAACCAAGTTATGTGGTGAGGCCGTGGGCTTTTCATACAGACCACATTTCATATCATGTAAATCTTTTCAAGAGGTCGATTTCACCTGCGAGCATTTTAGGTCTTGTGTGTTCGAAGTGCGGTAGTGAGTATCGTGTTGAAATGCATCATATTCGCCAACTTAGGGACATAAAAACTAAAAAAAGCTTTTTAGACAAGCTTATGATTCGGCATAGAAGGAAACAGATCCCTTTATGTCGAAAGTGCCACATGGAAGTTCACCAACGCAAAGTATTTTGAAGAGTCATTTCAAGTTGATGGAGAGCCGTATGATGGGAAACTATCACGTACGGTTCGGGAAAGGGCACATTCCTAAGAAAGATGTGTCTAGTTCATCCCAGAATGAATAATATAAGTTTTTGGTTGTTACCACCTTCATTATTATTATTAATTGCTTCTGTTTTATGTGAAGCGGGTGTAGGTACAGGATGGACTGTTTATCCTCCATTGTCTAGCGTAACTGCCCATTCAGGAGGTGCGGTAGATTTAGCAATTTTTAGTTTACATGTCTCAGGAGCATCTTCTATTTTAGGTGCTATTAATTTTATTTGTACTATTTTTAATATGAGAGTCAAAAGTTTAGCTTTTCATAAGTTACCGTTGTTTGTTTGGTCTATTTTAATAACGGCTTTTTTACTTCTGTTATCTTTACCTGTATTAGCTGGAGCACTTACCATGTTGTTAACAGATCGAAATTTTAACACTACTTTTTTTGATCCTGCTGGCGGAGGTGATCCAGTATTGTACCAACATCTTTTTTGGTTGTGCGCTTAAGAAGCTGCGTGTTTTACATAGTGAATGGACTAGCATCTACAACAATGTCCTACTTAGAAAAGCTTACCTGTCTCGTAAAAGAGCGAGAAGGGACCGTAGCATGCTAATCTAAGAAGAGTAAAATTGAAATAAGTAACTGGTGCAATGGGGTGCCATATAGAACACAAGCAATACGATGCTTAACGAATGAGAAACGTGACCGAACCATTTACGCTTTCAAAGGATGCCAGTCGTTCCCGCCTACGGCGAGTAGATCAAGTCGCCAGTGAATCCAACAATTTACGAAATAAATCAAACATATTAGTATATTTGATTTATAAAAATCACACACGTTGAACTTATGCAAGGCCCGAATGGATTAATATTTCGATTACCAAAGTCTAATTCTAAAAAGACAAAAGGGCTGGAGATCTGGGAGAGTAACATATTATTAAGTGAAAAGTCCACAACGGAATGTTAGCTAACTTCTTTAATCGGATACTAAAGTAACAATAAAAATATATGTGAACCTCAGTAGTCTGCTTTTTCGGAACTGAAATAAGAAATCCTGTAAGTCAAATACTATTGGGAAAATTCTTAGGTCAGTTCACAATTATTTTATTATATGCCGATCCATGTCATAGGATCAATGAGCTTAAAAAAAAATTTTTTAATATTAATTAATCTATGTCAACTAAAATTACTTATGAAAAAATTATTAGTATTGCTCAATTAACTTTAGCATTAAAAAGAACTAAAACTAATTCTAGTCCAGGGCTAGACGGTGAGCAAAAAAAAAACTTTACTGAAGATAAATTAAAAACCCTACACAAAGAATTAAAATCTCAAAAATATCAACCTAAGCCTGTTAAAAGAATAGAAATCCCAAAAAAAACAGGTGCCGGTGTTAGGTCTTTAGGGATAGCCAGCCAAAGAGATAAGATAGTTCAAGCAGCAATTTTAATAGAACTTGAAACTGTTCTTGAAAAGGTATTTTCGGAACACTCTTTTGGTTTTCGTACGGGAAGAAATTGTCATGATGCTCTTCATAGAGTGAAATACAACTGGCAAAATGTTACCTGGTTAATTTCTCTCGACATCCAAAAATACTTTGATACAATAAATCACGAAATTTTGATCAAAGAGTTACACAAGTATTGTGATCAAGCGACAGTCGAAGTTATTATTAAAATGCTAAAATGTGGTTATGTAAATTTAGAAACTAACCTCAAAATAGATAGACTTAAAGAAGGTACGTCACAAGGATCCTTAATTTCACCAATCCTGAGTAACCTCTATCTCCATGTTTTGGATTCATTTGTAGAAAACCACCTGATCACTACTTGGAATTTTGGTGAAGAAAGACGGTTTGTTAAAGGATACCAAATGAGAAAAATTCTTTCAGTAAAAGACAAGCTATTACTGGAAGAATACCCCGAACTGAAGGATTCGGTCATGAAAGTAAAATACAATCGATGGGTGTTAGAAGGGAATCCCTCAAGGGATCCTTGTGACGAAAAATTCAGAAGGTTATACTATGTTCGTTATGCAGATGATTTTTTAGTAGGGTTTTGCGGTACAAAAGCAGAGGCTGAAAAAATAAAAGAAGAATTAGTTAACTTTTTACAAAGCGAACTAAAACTGGCCATCAATATAGAAAAATCTAGAATCTATCATTCTACAGACAAAAATATACTGTTTTTAGGATGCTATATTCGTTACCAGCCAAATAAGATAATTGCAGATCCGTATAAAAGCATTGAATATGGAATAATACAGCTTAAGAGTCAAGCTATAAATAATGCAAGCTTAAAAGCTCCCATCGACCGGCTTTTAGAAAAAGCTACTGAAAGAAAATACGCCGTTAAAAAAGATAATGGTCATTTTAGGGCGACTGCTAAACGAGAGCTCACAGGTTTACCAGAAAAAGATATTGTGAATAGATATTCTAGTATTATTAGAGGAATATTGCAATACTATTCCTGTGTAAATCAACGTAGTGATTTATGGCCTGTCGTGTCTCTTTATCGTAAATCGTGTGCTCTTACTTTGGCAGACAAATTAAAACTAAGAACAGCCGCGCAAGCGTTTAAAAGATTTGGTCCACTTCTATCGATTAACGATATCACAGGAAAAGTAATTACAAAACTATATTATCCGGAATCGTTAAAAACTAAAGTAGATTTTAAACGTGGAAAAACAAACATAGATGAGTTTTCATGCCTATACAAAAACGAAATTTATGGCTCATACAGACAACGCTCTTCGACAGTTAAAGATAAATGTGAAATGTTAGAGTGTGAATCTTCTGAAAATTTAGAACTTCATCATATAAATCCACAGAAGAATATTTCTAAAAAACTTACAGCGTTTGAAAAATCCATAATTGCAGGTTAGCGCAAGACAATAACTTTATGCCGAGAGCATCATAAAATTTTACATGGTAAGAAGTTGATATAAAGTATCAAACGTTAAGAATCTTAAAAGTGCGTTTAAAGTTTAACAAAACTTTAGCAGAGGACAAGCATAGTGCAGTGTGGAAAGTTGCATGCTATTGCTTAGAGACGGGGTAATCATCCTAAGTCTATTTTTGGCCATCCTGAAGTGTATATCTGTGCGCCATTGCGCTCTTTCTATTCGTAGCCTATAATGTTAGGCAGGCTTAATTATCGATTTTGTCTTAAAGCATGTTCTCCTTGGTCGATTGGAAACGGTTGGGTAAGAAGCGAGAATAAAAGTCAAGTGAAGGTACCTGTTAAACCTGATAAGTTTTGGCAAGCTAAGGTTGCTATGATTAGGTTAACAAAGTTGATACGGAATGACAGTCTCACACTGGACGGTAAGTGTAACATAACAGGTAAGGGCTTATCATTACTGTGGGGTCGATCCAGGATGTATTCGACTTCTTCGATAATCAGTAATTGTCGATCTAATAAAGATAAACTTCCGCAACGATCTAAGGCAGCCCTTTTAGGAAGAAAGAGAACTATGGGAAACCCTAAGGGACCAAAGTCCTATGGGTTCGGAGGTCTCGTAGTAGATGTAAATCGAAGGAGACCAGGAATATGTTCCTACAGTTCTTTTAGTAACATCAAGCCTAATGGTAGCGTTATTCTAAAAGAACTTAGGGAAGCGAACAGTCAATCTGTTGTAAATACGAAAATAATTCATGTGATTGCAGATTTAGAAATTTTAATTTTAGCTTACGAAACAATAAAAAGTTCACCCGGAAACATGACTCCAGGAGATACTGGCAAAACTCTCGATGGAATTAGCCTGAGCTACTTGGAAAAAATCAGTACTAAATTAAAAGCGGGAAAGTTTACTTTTTCGCCAGCGAGAAGGGTATATATTCCTAAACGCGATAAAGACGAGTTAATACCCTTAGGGATTGTTTGCCCGAGGGACAAAATAGTTCAAACGGCTATGTTAATGGTTTTGGAATCAATATTCGATTCTTCGTTTGTTAAAACCTCTCACGGTTTTCGCCCTGGAAAAGGCTGCCATACAACTTTAAAGATGGTGAAACATTCTTTTTCTAATGTTAATTGGGTTATAGAAGGAGATATCTCTAAGTGTTACGATACTATAGATCACACCTTATTACTTAATTTACTGAAGAAGAGAATAAACTGTGATAAAACCATATCTCTTATAAAGAAATCCCTTCGAAACCCCTACAGGGAAAATGGGCAGTTAATTTATCCTAAAATAGGAATGTTTCAAGGGAGTCCATTAAGCCCTTTGTTATGTAATATAGTTTTGCATGAACTTGACGTTTTTGTTGATAATTTGAAAAAAGATTTTGATAAAGGCGTCAGAAGAAGAAAAAACCCGTTCTACCGAAAAATTCAACATCAACTGAGTTATAATTCGAAATTATCTTCGTTAGAAAAAAGAGAGCTAGCTAAGAATCTTCGAAGCTTGGCAAGTAAAGATTTTAATGACCCTGATTTCAGAAGACTTCAGTATGTAAGATATGCTGATGATTTTTTGATCGGGGTTATTGGTAAACGATGCGACACCCTAAAAGTTAGACTTTTAGTCAAAAATTTCTTACTAGATACTCTTTATTTAACCCTTAATCTAGATAAAACGCATATAACACACTTTAACCGGCAAGGTGTTAATTTTCTTGGAACATATATAAAAGGTAATCAAGAATCGGAAAAGAAAGTGCATTTTATTTTTCGGAACCAAAAACGTTTAAAAGTTAGATCAACTTCGAGGACGAGATTAGAAATGCCTTTAATTGTTCTTTTCAAGAGAGGGTTAGAAAATGGCTTCTTTAAAAGGACGTCGGAAGGTCGATTTGTTCCTACTTTCTGTGGTCGTTTGATCAATTTAGACCACGCGGATATAATAAGATTTTACAATCAAAAAATCCGTGGAATTCTAAATTATTATTCTTTTGTAGATAATAAAAAAAGTTTGGGACAATTTGTACACGGGCTTAAACACTCATGTGCTCTTACTTTAGCACTTAAGTTAAAACTTAGACATAGAGCGAAAGTGTTTAAGAAATTTGGATCTACTCTGAGATGTCCAGTAAAAAAAGTGGAAATATATATTCCTAAAAGTTTCAGACGAGATCAAAAGTTTCTCATTAATCCAGAAGATCCTAGAGTCATCCTAGAAAGAAGATGGAATAACAAATTTACACGAACGAACCTGTTTAAGAGCTGTCTAGTTTGCGGTAAGTTTCCTAGTGAAATGCACCACCTTCGCCAGATAAAGGATTTGAAGTCTAAATACAAACAGGGGAATCTAGATTTTTGGAAACTTCAACTCTTGGCTATCAATCGAAAGCAGATCCCTCTCTGCAAAGAACATCATGTGAGTCTCCATAAGGGAACTCTTAGTGAGGAAGAGAAGGAAAAACTTATTAAATCTATTAAGAATTTTAAATAATACACGATCAAAATCATTAAAGTATTTATATATCAGGTATTTTGGATATTTATTTTGGACCTATTTTTAGTCTCAGTAAAAGGATTGAACTTAATGTAACTGATAGTAGATTGAAAAAATTTGTAGAAAAAATAGATTTAACTAACAGAGAAATTGTTAACTTTGAAAAGTATTCTGGAAAGCCGTATGAAGGGAAACCTTCACGTACGGTTTGGAGGAAGGTTTTGAGTTTTCTAAGCATGGACTTTCAGCCCATCCTACTAATTTTACCTGGATTTGGTATAGTAAGTCATGTTGTTGTTAGTGCTGCTCGAAAACCAATATTCGGGTATTTAAGCATGATTTACGCAATGATTTCTATTGGAGTTTTAGGATTCATAGTTTGGAGTCATCACATGTATACAGTAGGATTAGATATTGATACTCGAGCATATTTTAATGCGGCAACTCTCGTAATAGCAATACCAACAGGGATTAAAATTTTCAGTTGGTTAGCTACATTATGGGGAGGTTCTATCGATTTAAGAACACCTGCTCTATTCGCTTTAGGTTTTATTTTTTTATTTACTATTGGTGGGGTTACTGGTGTTGTATTAGCTAATTCCGGAATTGATATATCATTACATGATACTTATTATGTTATCGCCCACTTGTTCGATATTACAGAGACTGTTTGTGGTTTCCTAAATCACCATTTATTAGGAGAGGTCTGGACGACTTTTAAGGTTGCTAATTTGCCCTTGAAGGAAGAAGAAAGTCCGTATGACCGACTAGTGTTGAGATCGATAAAAATTCCCAGCCGAAATAGCGATGCGGGGTATAGATGTGGATCTGTTCGTCAGTTTCACGCCTGTGCTAGGTTGTTAGATGAAGGAAAGGGAGGAAGTGCCCCTACCGAGGTGACGTCAGCAATCGAGTCTTCGGTTACACCCGGAGAATTAAAGGAACGAGATCTGAAGCTAGATATACATGAACAGTCTGAGAATAGCGAGACCTCTTTTTTGATGAGGTCGTGTGAGACTATCCAAAATGGTTCTAGGTCAGTAATAAAAAAAGGTGCCACTGCGGGTGGACCTCTGAATTATCCCAAATCGGTAGATTGGGATGATGAAACCTTTGATCCTAATATGATAGTTGACTTGGACGAAGTTGGTAGAATTGAATTAATTGTGAAGCTCATTGACAAACAATGGCAACATAAAAAAAAAAAATTTGTAGATTTACACCGGGTCTATGCTGACCCGCGTGTCTTGATTTTTGCGTATGCAGATGTTATTAAGGCTAAAGGCGCTAACACGGAAGGTGGTGATTCCTCTACCTTAGATGATAAGAACCTTGAAAGGATTATGAAAATATCAAAAGAACTCAGGGATGGGTCTTGGCAGGCTGGAATTGCTCGGCGAGTCATGATTCCTAAACCGGGAAGTAATGATAAAAGGCCTCTCACGGTATTATCACCGTACGATAAGATTGTGGCAAGTGCGATTAAAATTATACTTAATGCGATCTTTGAAAAGCAAAAAGATCTTGATAAACTGCCTAACGATAGATACTTTCATACTTTTAGTCATGGGTTTCGACCCAATCGCGGATGCCATAGCGCACTAGATGTCACAATGACTTGGGGCTTGTCTCCTTGGCTTATTAAAGCTGATATCCAGAAATGCTATGACACTATTGACCAGAAACGATTAATATCTATTCTGAGTGAGTCTATTGATGATCAAATTATGTTTGATACATTGTATAAATTCTTCAATATGCCGGTTAAAAACCTAGATTTAGGTGGTCCTGATACTAGTAAAGGTATAGGGGTCCCGCAAGGTAATCCTTTGAGCCCCCTTCTTGCCAACGTTTATTTAAACGAACTAGACCATTTTATAGATCGCCTGAAGAAAGAAGTTGATAAAGGTAGTCCAGGACAAACTTCTGTAGAGTGGAGAAAAGCAACCTGGGTTGAGGCTGCGGAACTATCTAATGCCAAGACTCGGAAAGGGAAAAATTCACTTCGCCGAGAACTATATCGGAAGAAAGTTAAGATGGCTACTAAAGCCGGCATTCCGCGTAAACCGATAACTGATGAGCAGGCTGGTGATAAGGTATACCACAGAGTTCACTATGTGCGTTATGCTGATGATTACCTTATTGCTGTGAAGGGACCCAAATGGCTTGCGATAGATATTTTGAAGAAAACTCAAGACTTTCTGAAGTCCAACTTGCACTTTTCGCTGAAAGGTGGGGATCTTGTTCATGGCGCCAATAACTCAGTACGTTTTTTAGGTTTTGATATAAAAATACCGAAACGTGAAGAGAGAGGTGTCGTCGAAACACGGAAGATACTAAGTTTTAAAAAAATCAGAAATCGTTTGGTTAATCGGAAAAAAGTTATGGTAGAGCGATACGAGAGTTCTCTGCTCAAAATTTACGAGTCTGAAAAACGCACAGCACTAAAAGCCATAGCTGATGGTGCAGCTAATAAGGATGATAAATTGAAAGCTATAAAGGAAATCGCTCAAAAAGATGCTTTAAACCAAATTAATACCCAGTCGATTTTACGAGGTTCGGGTACTGAACAATATAGATTGTTACTAAAGAGGGAACAGCGCCAATTAGAATCTAGTTGGATTCCTGAAGAGGAGTTGAAAGAACTGGGGTTTAGCGAGGTAATCGATGCGAGAGAAAATCTGTTGAAAGCTATGGAATTTGCTGCGAAGAAGAATAACTTACAAAGTTTCCGCGAGGAAGAAGTTAAACGAATCAAATCTAATCCTAATTACAAACAGATGCATGTGGATCGTATTATGTATGGCCAACCACAAGGGTTAAATCCTAGGATATACGCACCCATAAAAGATCTTAAGAATAAACTTAAAACTTGGGGGATGCTGGACAAAAGTGGTAAACCTAAAGCTAGCGGAGCCATATTTCGATATCATGACGTATCTATTATAGAGCATTATAAGTCTAAGGCATTAGGTTTTTTAAATTATTATAGACCTGCTGTCAACTTCCATGAGGTCAAAAAACTTGTGGATTATCACTTACGATGGTCTTTAATTCATACTCTCGCGGGTAAGCATACCTCTAAAGTTCACAAAATTATTAGTGCGTATGGTAAATCACCTAAAGTAGAGCTGGAATCGAATGGTAAAATTCATGAATTGGCTTCCTTTCTTACTCATAATGAGGTAAATCATCGTACTCGGGGTTTCACTAAATCTCGTGATGTTTATCACTATATGGTAGACTTGGATAAGCCATTAATTAAATTGTCAATTCCGAAAGCTTTATTCGCAGGGAAATGTGCGATTCTTGAATGTGCTAATAAAGATATTGAGGTACATCATGTTCGTGCTTTGCGACGTACAAAAAAAGGGTTTTTAGTGGAATCTATTAAATCAAATAATAAAACGCTTAAAGGATCTGCCATGGTTGAATCTGCCCTTTCGAGGAAACAGATACCTCTGTGTCGAGAACATCACAAAGAATGGCATAAGTTAAGCCCTAATGATATTGACCGAAAGTATTTACGAAAGCCAAATCAGGATGGGTAACCTACCTTTAAGTTATTTTCAAAATATCAAATTTTGGACTGTGTCCGCTACCAATTAAAATATAGAAATTCTGTATTTATATATCCAAGGGAGCCCGGTGCGATGGAAGTCGCACGCCGGGATCTGAGGGGGGTATCTCCGAATACCCAACCCACATCATTACGCGTTAAGTATGGGAGCTGTCTTTACAATGTTTGCAGGTATCTACTACTGGTTTGATAAAATTACAGGTGTTAGGTATTCTGAAGTTTTAGGTCAGATACATTTCTGGACTTTTTTTCTTGGAGTCAACGTCACATTTTTTCCTATGCATTTCTTAGGAGTTGCAGGTATGCCTAGACGTGTTCCTGATTACCCTGACGCTTTTTATATTTTTAATAAAATAGCTTCTTGGGGTTCATATATTTCGGCTATTTCAGTTATTATTTTTTTTTATTTAGTATTTGAAGCATTATCTTCTAATCGAAAAGTAATTAATAATTAAATAAGATGAAAAATAATGCACGATTATTTTTTGGGGTATCGCCAAGTGGTAAGGCCCTCGTTTTTGGTACGAGTATGCAAAGGTTCGAATCCTTTTGTCCCAGATTGATAATTAAAAGTGAAACCTTTTATTTGATAACTTTGTGGTAAACTTCTCATAAAAATTGTTTAGAATTATTAATTTTATCTTGACTTACTTAATGTATAACTATTTTCTCTTAAATCTATCGAACATAAAATCATAGTTTTTGATTCATAGCTATAATTATCGAATCCTCCTAAATAAAAATCCTCAAGCGTTTTTTTTAACTGGGTGCTTAAAATTTTTAGTTTTTTAACTTTCAGTATGGAAATAACTTTAAATGTTTGGCTAAATGTTCGTCTATGAAAAGAAAACTTTGATAAATTTTGTGTATTTATAAATAAGAAACTTATCAAATTTTTAAAATTAAATATATTATTATTATTGTAATGAATTCTTGTATTATTTTTTATATCATACATAAATTCTATGGTTTCTAAAACGGAAATTAATTTTCTTAAAATTATCCAATCATCTTTTGTGTTATGTTGTGTTGATATCAATTTTGTGCTACACTTAAGATTTCCTTCAGTATTTATATAACTACCAGCACTTTCAAAAAATGTATTACTAGGTAAAAATGTATAGTCATTTATATTCAATTTATTTTGTGATGTTAAAAACATATTTTTATAATTTTGTTCTATTATACTTTTATTATTAATATATATAAGTGAGTGATTTAAAAGTGCTAACTCCAAAAACTTGTTTATGAGTAAAGAAGTTCTTAAACCATTATTAATAAAAAATATTCCACTACTTTTATTTAAATCCGTTCTAGAAAGACTTTTAAAAGAATGTAAGTTACTAATACCAACTGAATTTAAGGAAGTATTTAATAAATTGAAAATATTCCAACAAGTTTTTGAACAAAATGTGTTTAAAGCTGTAAATAAGTTGACTAATGCAACAGAATCCTGTCTGATAAGGATTTCTGTATTTAAAACCGCTAATAAGTTTTTACTTTGTTTAAAATTATAACCTGTATTATTATTCCCTTCGACAACGGATTCTAATTTTTGCAAATTAGAACCTATATTAATTGAAGGAAATGTTAAATTAGTTTGTGAACTTATAGAAAATGTTCTAAAATTCCCTGCGGAATAACGTTTTTTTAGTTTCAAATTTAAATACGGGCTTTCATACCTAGTATTTGTATTTAAAAGCAAACACATATTTGAAGAAGATAGCATATTAGAATGTCTAAGAGCATTTATTTGAAAACTAGATTGAAAATCGTTTGTAATTTTTAATTTAAGAGTTCTTTTTAACTGAAAAAAGGAGTATTTTTTTTCTAGTAATAGTAAAATACTTATGACCTCAACTGAACTACTTTCATCAAACATCACAATAAAATGGTTAACACGTAATACGTGCCTTTGTAAATGATCATATAAATATATTGTAATTACAAGTTTTGTAAAAATATTATACCAAAGTAAATCATCTGTTTCTTTCGAACTTGTATTCGTAAGTATGTTAACATTATTATGTGAAGAAATACTATCAAATAAAAATCTAGTTTTATCTGAAATCCATATACTAGGATTATTTGTATCTAAATTATCATAACCGGGCAATACTTTTACTATTACATTATTTTTTAAAAAGACTTGTATATTTAAACCGTAGCCGTCTGAAAGATCTATAGTTTTAATTCTTTTTAATTCCCAATTTCTTCCAGCAAATGGATAAGGTTTGGATGTTAATGCACCTACGGGGCATAAATCAATAATATTACCTGATAACTCTGATTGAAATGTTTTGTTGATATACGTACCAATCTCACTATTGATACCTCGACCAAATACGCCAAGTTCTTCTACACCAGCAATTTCAGTAGCGAAACGAACACATCTCGTACAATGAATGCATCTCGTCATTACAGTTTTTACAATAGGACCTAAATATTTATCAGTAACAACACGTTTGTAGTTATAGAATCTTTTTTTTGTTAGACCAAAAAAAAGAGACTGGTCTTGTAAATCACACTCACCTCCTTGATCACATATAGGACAATCAAGAGGATGATTTAACAAAAGAAATTCCATAATATTTTCTCGAGCTTTTTTAACTAAAGGGCTATTAGTAAATATTTCAGCATTCATTTTAAGAGTCGATTGTGCATTCATAGCGCATGAAACTATTGGTTTTGGGGATTTTTTGAGTTCAACAAGACACATTCTGCAGTTTCCGGCTATAGATAATTGTTTATGATAACAGTAGTGTGGTACATGAATGGTTGCATTTAAACAATACTCTAAAAGAGATATATATTGTTTACCTCGATTTTGAGGTAAATCTCCAGTAAACTCGTGTTGATAGTTGTACTGTATGTTATTTATTACGAAAAATCCTTTAAGGTTATTAGAATTCATTCGAATCTTTAATATTACTTTGAAGAAAATGTAGCTTAATTGGTTAAAGCGTCGACCTGTCACGTCGAAGACTGCGGGTTCAAATCCCGTTTTTTTCGTATATTTAAATCTAAGTCCATAGTTTTTCAGGAGGAATAAGTCTTTTTACGGCAAGTTTCTGTGAATTTTTATATTTGGAGAATACACCAAGTGTGTTTTTTATCTTATTTATTATTAGAGTGTTGACGGAATTTGTACCTCTGTGGCAGTTCGAATACATTCCTCCATCAGATATATAAATTTTAAAATAGGAATATATTCTAACACAGGCGTTTCGGATAATTTAATTAATATTAAAATATTATCTTTCGAAATTTTAATTAACCAGTTAAACGCAGTACTGTTGTAGATAGGTGTTGTATAATCAAAATTTTTATCAGGAAGCTCAACGACACATATAAATATTTTGCGTATGGGTTGATAGAGGAGCTGCTTCCATCACCAGCTATAAAAGAAAAAAGGCTTTTATCTTTTTCCTTGCTCAGCCCTCTTTAGTTTTTTAAGAATTTCAGTAAGGGTTTCTTTAAGCTCACGATTTTTTTCAATTAAGGAATCCAACTCTGCAGTTAAACTCATTATCTGGTCGTGATACAAATAAAAATAAATATAAAAAATAACTAAAAAATTTATCAAAAAAAGAAAAATGATAAATAAAGTTTGTGCTAAATTTTTTCTGTTATTTTTCATCGGGGGTTTTTTTTTTTTGAGAAGAGATTAAAGATGGATACTGCGGGTATAAATCCCGGCTTTTTCGTGTACTTAAATTAAAATTTTGATTTTTCACGACATCAAATGTTATAGTATTTTTTGTATTATGATATAATGTGAGTATTGATAAACCAATAGCAGACTCGCTCGCTGCTATTGTTAAAATGAACAAAACAAAAATTTGACCAACAATATCATCAAATTGTTGTGAAAAAATTAAAAAATTTAAATTCACAGCTAAAAGCATTAATTCTATAGACATCATTGTTATAATAATATTTTTTCGATTTAATGCTACGCCAATCGTACCGGTAAAAAATAAAAAAGTTGTTAAACTTAAGATTTCTATTAAAAGTATCATATTTATTTATGAGTACACTGGGATTTGAACCCAGGACCTGTGGATTAAAAGTCCAATGCTCTACCAATTGAGCTACGTACTCCAATGAATTGTGGTTGATTAAGAAAAAAAATTATAATGCGAAAAGAATTAAAAACGCGATCATTAACGCAAATAATGCTATAGCTTCGGTTAATGCAAAACCTAAAATCGCCATCTTAAATAATTCATCTTTTAATGATGGATTTCTAGAAGTGCCTAATACCAATGCGCCAAAAACAGTTCCAATATCAATTACCTGCACCTGCTAAACCTATTGTAGCTAAACCTGCACCTATACATTTTGCTGCTTGTAATAACATATACACAACATAAATCTGTTTTTATTACTAAAGTATTGGTGGAACTTGTGACGCCACTGTGGCTGTGGTATCTACGATATTTATTAAAGTAGGCATATTAGCTGGAGCTGTTCGAATAGTTTTCTCCATTAGATGTATCACCTCTATAACAGATGTGTAATGTGTATCAGGGTCGTCTGATAACTTAATAAATATCGCAACATTCTTTTTCGATATTGTAACTAACCAGTCATAATCAGTACCGTCATAGGCGGTAGTTGCAAATTCACAGTATCTATCAGGAAACTCTTTAAAATTTTGAATATACGCAGATATGCCAGTTTTTATTGCTACAAAAGGAGCGGGCCACACTTTTGCGCAGACAATTATAACCACAACGGCACAAGCGCACACACATAAATATTTGACATATGGACTGATAGAGGAGCCGCTTCCATCACCAGCTATAGAAGAAAAGAGGCTTTTATTTTTTCCTTGCTCTGCCACCTCTAATTTTTTAAGAGCCTCAACAATGGCTCCTTGAAGCTGCTGATTTTTTTCCTTTAAGGAATCCAACTCAGCAGCTAAACAGATTACCTGGTCGTGATACAAATAAAAATAAAAAAAAATAATAATTAAAAAATCTATCAAAAAAATAAAAATGATAGGCAAAATCAGATTGGATGTATTAATATTCTTAAAGACTTTCATATTTATTTATGAGTACACTGGGATTTGAACCCAGGACCTGTGGATTAAAAGTCCAATGCTCTACCAATTGAGCTACGTACTCCAATGAATTGTGGTTGATTAAGAAAAAAATTATAATGCGAAAAGAATTAAAAACGCGATCATTAATGCAAAATGTAAAATCATCATTTTAAAGATTTCATCTTTTAATGATAGATTTCTAGGAGTTCCAAGACCAACATCTATCCATTTTGCTGCTTGTATTAACATGAACACAACATAAATGTGTCTTTTATCTTATTTATTCTTAGAATATTGGCAGAACTTGTGAGGTAGTTGCTGTGGCGTCTACAATATTCACAAGGTGAATCATATGGTTAGATAAATAAGGATTCGAAGATAATGTACCTTCATCAGCACATTTTTGTAGCATATCTACAAATATATCTATAGGCAAGTACACTGCATCAGGTGCTGTGGTAAACTTAATGAATACATCTATTTGGTCTAAAGACGAAGTAATCAACCAGTCATACGAAGTACCCTCAGGAGAAACCGTCCTAAATCGAAGAGTTTCTGTACTAGAATCCCCAAAACAACTTAAAATATACGAAAAAGTGCAATTTTTTATTGCAATAAATGGAGCAGGCCAGACTTTTACGCAAACAATAACAACTACAACGGCACAAGCACACCCACACAAATATTTTAGATATGGGTTGATAGAGGAGCTGCCTCCATCACCAACTAAGGAAGAAAAAAAAAACTCTTTTTTAATTTGCTCAGCCCCCTCTAGTTTCTTAAAGACCTCAATAAGAGTATCTTCAATCACTTTATTTTTTTCATGCAAAGAGACTATCTCTGCCTGAATAGCCGTTACCGGGACGTAATACAAATAATAATAAACGCATAAAAGAAATATTAAATTTATCAAAAAAAGAAAAATGATAAATAAAGTTTGTGCTAAATTTTTTCTGTTATTTTTCATCGGGGGTTTTTTTTTTTTGAGAAGAGATTAAAGATGGATACTGCGGGTATAAATCCCGGCTTTTTCGTGTACTTAAATTAAAATTTTGATTTTTCACGACATCAAATGTTATAGTATTTTTTGTATTATGATATAATGTGAGTATTGATAAACCAATAGCAGACTCGCTCGCTGCTATTGTTAAAATGAACAAAACAAAAATTTGACCAACAATATCATCAAATTGTTGTGAAAAAATTAAAAAATTTAAATTCACAGCTAAAAGCATTAATTCTATAGACATCATTGTTATAATAATATTTTTTCGATTTAATGCTACGCCAATCGTACCGGTAAAAAATAAAAAAGTTGTTAAACTTAAGATTTCTATTAAAAGTATCATATTTATTTATGAGTACACTGGGATTTGAACCCAGGACCTGTGGATTAAAAGTCCAATGCTCTACCAATTGAGCTACGTACTCCAATGAATTGTGGTTGATTAAGAAAAAAATTATAATGCGAAAAGAATTAAAAACGCGATCATTAACGCAAATAATGCTATAGCTTCGGTTAATGCAAAACCTAAAATCGCCATCTTAAATAATTCATCTTTTAATGATGGATTTCTAGAAGTGCCTAATACCAATGCGCCAAAAACAGTTCCAATATCAATTACCTGCACCTGCTAAACCTATTGTAGCTAAACCTGCACCTATACATTTTGCTGCTTGTAATAACATATACACAACATAAATCTGTTTTTATTACTAAAGTATTGGTGGAACTTGTGACGCCACTGTGGCTGTGGTATCTACGATATTTATTAAAGTAGGCATATTAGCTGGAGCTGTTCGAATAGTTTTCTCCATTAGATGTATCACCTCTATAACAGATGTGTAATGTGTATCAGGGTCGTCTGATAACTTAATAAATATCGCAACATTCTTTTTCGATATTGTAACTAACCAGTCATAATCAGTACCGTCATAGGCGGTAGTTGCAAATTCACAGTATCTATCAGGAAACTCTTTAAAATTTTGAATATACGCAGATATGCCAGTTTTTATTGCTACAAAAGGAGCGGGCCACACTTTTGCGCAGACAATTATAACCACAACGGCACAAGCGCACACACATAAATATTTGACATATGGACTGATAGAGGAGCCGCTTCCATCACCAGCTATAGAAGAAAAGAGGCTTTTATTTTTTCCTTGCTCTGCCACCTCTAATTTTTTAAGAGCCTCAGCAATGGCTCCTTGAAGCTGCTGATTTTTTTCCTTTAAGGAATCCAACTCAGCAGCTAAACAGATTACCTGGTCGTGATACAAATAAAAATAAAAATAAAAAATAACTAAAAAATCTATCAAAAAAATAAAAATGATAGGCAAAATCAGATTGGATGTATTAATATTCTTAAAGACTTTCATATTTATTTATGAGTACACTGGGATTTGAACCCAGGACCTGTGGATTAAAAGTCCAATGCTCTACCAATTGAGCTACGTACTCTAATGAATTGTGGTTGATTAAGAAAAAAATTATAATGCGAAAAGAATTAAAAACGCGATCATTAATGCAAAATGTAAAATCATCATTTTAAAGATTTCATCTTTTAATGATAGATTTCTAGGAGTTCCAAGACCAACATCTATCCATTTTGCTGCTTGTATTAACATGAACACAACATAAATGTGTCTTTTATCTTATTTATTCTTAGAATATTGGCAGAACTTGTGAGGTAGTTGCTGTGGCGTCTACAATATTCACAAGGTGAATCATATGGTTAGATAAATAAGGATTCGAAGATAATGTACCTTCATCAGCACATTTTTGTAGCATATCTACAAATATATCTATAGGCAAGTACACTGCATCAGGTGCTGTGGTAAACTTAATGAATACATCTATTTGGTCTAAAGACGAAGTAATCAACCAGTCATACGAAGTACCCTCAGGAGAAACCGTCCTAAATCGAAGAGTTTCTGTACTAGAATCCCCAAAACAACTTAAAATATACGAAAAAGTGCAATTTTTTATTGCAATAAATGGAGCAGGCCAGACTTTTACGCAGACAATAACAACTACAACGGCACAAGCACACCCACACAAATATTTTAGATATGGGTTGATAGAGGAGCTGCCTCCATCACCAACTAAGGAAGAAAAAAAAAACTCTTTTTTAATTTGCTCAGCCCCCTCTAGTTTCTTAAAGACCTCAATAAGAGTATCTTCAATCACTTTATTTTTTTCATGCAAAGAGACTATCTCTGCCTGAATAGCCGTTACCGGGACGTAATACAAATAATAATAAACGCATAAAAGAAATATTAAATTTATCAAAAAAGAAAAATGATAAATAAAGTTTGTGCTAAATTTTTCTGTTATTTTTCATCGGGGTTTTTTTTTGAGAAGAGATTAAAGATGGATACTGCGGGTATAAATCCCGGCTTTTCGTGTACTTAAATTAAAATTTTGATTTTTCACGACATCAAATGTTATAGTATTTTTGTATTATGATATAATGTGAGTATTGATAAACCAATAGCAGACTCGCTCGCTGCTATTGTTAAAATGAACAAAACAAAAATTTGACCAACAATATCATCAAATTGTTGTGAAAAAATTAAAAAATTTAAATTCACAGCTAAAAGCATTAATTCTATAGACATCATTGTTATAATAATATTTTTTCGATTTAATGCTACGCCAATCGTACCGGTAAAAAATTAAAAAGTTGTTAAACTTAAGATTTCTATTAAAAGTATCATATTTATTTATGAGTACACTGGGATTTGAACCCAGGACCTGTGGATTAAAAGTCCAATGCTCTACCAATTGAGCTACGTACTCCAATGAATTGTGGTTGATTAAGAAAAAAATTATAATGCGAAAAGAATTAAAAACGCGATCATTAATGCAAAATGCAAAATGTAAAATCATCATTTTAAAGATTTCATCTTTTAATGATAGATTTCTAGGAGTTCCAAGACCAACATCTATCCATTTTGCTGCTTGTATTAACATGAACACAACATAAATGTGTCTTTTATCTTATTTATTCTTAGAATATTGGCAGAACTTGTGAGGTAGTTGCTGTGGCGTCTACAATATTCACAAGGTGAATCATATGGTTAGATAAATAAGGATTCGAAGATAATGTACCTTCATCAGCACATTTTTGTAGCATATCTACAAATATATCTATAGGCAAGTACACTGCATCAGGTGCTGTGGTAAACTTAATGAATACATCTATTTGGTCTAAAGACGAAGTAATCAACCAGTCATACGAAGTACCCTCAGGAGAAACCGTCCTAAATCGAAGAGTTTCTGTACTAGAATCCCCAAAACAACTTAAAATATACGAAAAAGTGCAATTTTTTATTGCAATAAATGGAGCAGGCCAGACTTTTACGCAGACAATAACAACTACAACGGCACAAGCACACCCACACAAATATTTTAGATATGGGTTGATAGAGGAGCTGCCTCCATCACCAACTAAGAAAGAAAAAAAAAACTCTTTTTTAATTTGCTCAGCCCCCTCTAGTTTCTTAAAGACCTCAATAAGAGTATCTTCAATCACTTTATTTTTTTCATGCAAAGAGACTATCTCTGCCTGAATAGCCGTTACCGGGACGTAATACAAATAATAATAAACGCATAAAAGAAATATTAAATTTATCAAAAAAAGAAAAATGATAAATAAAGTTTGTGCTAAATTTTTTCTGTTATTTTTCATCGGGGGTTTTTTTTTTTTGAGAAGAGATTAAAGATGGATACTGCGGGTATAAATCCCGGCTTTTTCGTGTACTTAAATTAAAATTTTGATTTTTCACGACATCAAATGTTATAGTATTTTTTGTATTATGATATAATGTGAGTATTGATAAACCAATAGCAGACTCGCTCGCTGCTATTGTTAAAATGAACAAAACAAAAATTTGACCAACAATATCATCAAATTGTTGTGAAAAAATTAAAAAATTTAAATTCACAGCTAAAAGCATTAATTCTATAGACATCATTGTTATAATAATATTTTTTCGATTTAATGCTACGCCAATCGTACCGGTAAAAAATAAAAAAGTTGTTAAACTTAAGATTTCTATTAAAAGTATCATATTTATTTATGAGTACACTGGGATTTGAACCCAGGACCTGTGGATTAAAAGTCCAATGCTCTACCAATTGAGCTACGTACTCCAATGAATTGTGGTTGATTAAGAAAAAAATTATAATGCGAAAAGAATTAAAAACGCGATCATTAACGCAAATAATGCTATAGCTTCGGTTAATGCAAAACCTAAAATCGCCATCTTAAATAATTCATCTTTTAATGATGGATTTCTAGAAGTGCCTAATACCAATGCGCCAAAAACAGTTCCAATACCAATACCTGCACCTGCTAAACCTATTGTAGCTAAACCTGCACCTATACATTTTGCTGCTTGTAATAACATGAACACAACATAAATGTGTTTATGACATTTTCGAGATCTGCTAACAATCTATCTTTTATATACGCTTAAAAAGTCTAGAAATGCGTAATTAAAAGGCTTTTAATCGAAAATCTGGGTTTTTACGGGAAGTTTTGCACTTCCTGTTTTAAAAGCTTTTATAGCATTTTTCCTGTTAATACCACAAACTTCAAATAACACAGATCCTCCTCTTATTTTTGCTACCCAGTGTGATACATTACCTTTTCCTTTACCCATTCTTACTTCTGCAGGTTTCTTCGTTATAGGTAAATTTGGGAATATTTTTATCCACAGTTTTCCTTTTTTTTTTATTTTACGTACCATAGCCTGTCTTGCTGATTCAAGTTGTCTAGCGGAAATAAAACCTGATTCTAAAGCTTTTAATCCTATTGTGCCAAAATTTAGATTATTTTTGTAACTAAATTTAACTAATTTTCCTTTTTTAATCTTTTTATATTTTACTCTGTTTGGTTGTAAAAACAAATTTTAATTTTTAATTATAATTTACCCAAAGCTTGATACCGAAAGTTCCATTTTTAGTATAACTTGTTGTTTCATGATAATCTATTTGTTTGTTTATTGTTTGAATCGGTATATCACCAATAATTATCAACCGACTTTTTGCTCTGGGTGCGCCGTTAAATCTACCACTTATACAAATTTTAATACCTTTAACTTTTGACATTTTTGATAAAAGAAATATTTTTAATATTTGCCTTAAAAAAGTTAAAAAAAAATTGTGCCGTTTTAAAAACTTAAAGTGTTGAGCTATCAATTGAGCAAATATTTTTGCTGAGTTTCTAATTTTTATAACAATCAAAATTACATTTAAGCTGTCTTTATAAAATTTCTCTTTTGAAAAACGTTTTAATGATAAAGCTTTTTTTTTTAAAGATTCTTTTTCCACCGGTGATAAAAGTAAAGACATACCTCGATTTAAGTTTTGGAAAGTAAGAAAAATATTATATTTTTTATTTGTAAATAAACTTAAACTTTCTAACAGTTGCTCCAAAAACAAATTTTTTTTTAAAATACTCTTGGTTTTATATTTTTTGTGTTGTAAAAAAGCTTTGTAGCGATTTAAAATACTTACCCGCTCAAGTTTAAACTCATTTTTTTCATTTAATGCTTTCTGATACCAGGGTGTCTTTTGATACCATGGTAAGTTATTTTGAAATTCCTTAATTTGCTTTTGAAATTGATAAGGAGGGAACTTTAAAAAATGTTTTACTTTTAAAATAGTTTTAGAAGCGGTAAGAAGTTCTATCCCGTTCAGAAAAAAGGGGTTTACTTTGTGTATCAACATATTTTTTTGATGATTTCTTCTCACGAATCTAAACCACCATGGAGATTTAGTGTTCTTCATATATTTGAACGGTGTCGGAGTTTTTATTTTTTTGATACTTTTAGCTTTTCTAATACGTTTCGTTTTTTTTAAGAATGTATGAGGCCGTCGATTCGTAGTCAAGAGATTTTCTAGCACTATCTCTCGATTAGGTGTTTTTTTATTTATTAGATATAGAGATTTTTTAGTGCTGAAGTACGATATATATATATATAAATTAGTATCATTAAAATGAAATTTAGTTTTTTGTAAGATTAAACCTTTTAAATAAAAGAATTGTTTTATATAAGATTCAATTTCAATATTTTGATAATTATATAGTGTAAATTCTTCTTTTTTTTTTTCAAAATACCTAGAATCCCATTGTGTTTTTTTTATACCGAGTCGGAAAATTTTTGGATTTACTTTTTGTCCCATTATTTTTTTTTCTTTTTATACTTAAAAGTTTTTCGAGTCTTCACAAATTCACCTAATTTGTGACCTATCATTTCTTTTACAATTATTATTTTTGTATAGTCTTTACCGTTATGTACCTGAACAGTTTTCCCAACAAAAGTAGGGAGAATAGTTGAATTTCTTTTATTTGTTTTATTATTAGATGTCTCAGCCGCTAAAGCCTCGTTTATTATAAAAAATTTATTATTAAAAAATTTTTTCATTTATGATTTTGAACTTAATCTATGTTTAGAAGTACTTGTTTTACCGCGTTTATTAGGTTTTCCCCAAGGAGTTACATCTTTTCCTGATTTACGGCCTTCACCACCACCATGCGGGTGATCTATAGGATTCATAGCAACTCCTCTAACAGTAGGTCTTTTATTTAACCACCTAGATCTTCCTGCTTTGTTAATAGATATGGACGAATGTAATTCATTAGATACTATACCTATAGATGCATAACAATCTATAGATATTTTTCGTTGCTCACCTGAAGGTAATATGATTCTACAGTCTGTAGAATTTTTTTCAAGTAAATTTGTAAATGTACCTGCCGCTCGACTAATTTTAGATAACCCATTTTTTTTATAAGAAACATTATAAATAAAACAACCTT
The DNA here is from genome assembly GCA_022925895.1 of Fragilaria crotonensis. Classification (NCBI taxonomy): domain Eukaryota; phylum Bacillariophyta; class Fragilariophyceae; order Fragilariales; family Fragilariaceae; genus Fragilaria; species Fragilaria crotonensis. Next base: position 78,362 of record JAKSYS010000135.1, read on the forward strand.
CTGGTATCTTGGATATCGGTAACGAATGTCCTAAACTGATCTCAGCATTAAGGCCAGATTTTATTATGTTACCTACTTCTAGATTTTTTGGTGATATTATATATGAGTATTTTTTTAAAGAAAAGTCGTAAACAGATGCTATATTTGCTGTTCTATTAGGATCGTACTCAATACTTGTAACAATTCCTACGGTATTTTTTTTTCTAGTAAAATCTATTTTTCGGTAATTTTGTTTATGTCCACCTCCTTTATGAAAAGAAGTTATTCTACCAGTATTGTTTCTTCCTGATGAATTTTTTAAACCTTTTACTTCTGATTTAAGTAAAGGAGTTTTCCTTAAATATACATAATTTATTCTTATTAAATGCCTTTGTGATGGCGTTGTTGGTTTTATTTTTTGTAACATTTTCAATTTTTTATTCAATAACAAATTAATGTTTTTACTACATATAGAAAAAAATAAAATTAAAAAAGATAGTTTATTGCAAATAAAACATATACAAAATTTAACGAAAGAAATAAAAAATCAAATATTTTTTTTTAAAAAACTAAAAAAAGATAAAAATTTCAAGAATTTGAGATTTTTAATATCAAAAACGGACATTTTTGAAGTTTCTGAGGATGCATATGAGGATGTACACGATACTCTAATCAAATATGTTATAGGAATTTCCATGTTTAATACTAATACCATTCTATATTTATCAGACATTAAAGGTACTATTAAGTTTTTTTGTTCAGCAGGTACTTTAAAAATGAATAAAAAACAAAAAACCAAAAAAATTTCTGTATTAATAAAACTCATAAAATTTATGTTGCCAAAGATTAATTTCGTTTCTAATACTGATTTACTAGCTTTACACCTTAAAAATTTTAATAAACAATTAAGTCTTTTTGTTTTGAATTTCCTTTTCAAATATCGAAACATAGGTATGCTTAAAATTAATAACAATCAACCACATAATGGCTGTAGACCTAGAAAACTTAAACGTAAAAAAAGACAAAGAGTTAATTTTGAAACAAAACGTGATTTTGAAGAAATTAATTATTTTGATGTTTTGAAGGAATGACTTATTTTGAAGGAATGACTGAGCGGTTTAAAGTGGCAAATTGTAAATTTGTTGGATTCTCCATCGTAGGTTCAAATCCTACTTCCTTCAAAAATCGAAATATAACGCAGCGGTAGCGTGTCTGTTTTGGGAACAGAAAGTCATGTGTTCGAATCACATTATTTCGAATTAAATTAAATTCGAAAACTTAAGAACTCGTAAAGAGTGTTTAACTGTTTTTATTAAACATAAAGAATCTTTTAGATATTCAAATTTTATAATTAAGTTTATTTGTTTGCTTGAATATAATTTATTGTTTACTTTAATGGCTACCAAAGTTATAATATCATTAAATTGCACTAATGTATTTAAATTCATTGATGTTTTAGGTAATACTATCATTATAAGACCATTTATTAAAGATGTATAATTTCGATATATAGAATTTTGCATGATAAGTATTGTTAAAGTATTATACAATTTGCAATACTTTAACTCTTGTTTTTTTAATTCTTGTATTATTTTAAAATTATTTTTTTGTATAATCGTATTATATAAAAAGAAAAAACGAAATTTTTTAAAATAAGTTTTTATTGTTAGATGTTTGTAAGTTTTTACTGTAAATTTCACTTTATTTTAGGCTTAGTAGGGATTGAACCTACGACAAAACCGTTATGAGCAGCACGTTCTACCACTGAACTATAAGCCTAACTGTATTATATTAAATAGGATAAAAATAAAAGTTTACTCTTATATGAAAACAATAAGCACAATTCAAATTATTATTTTAATTATTTTAACAGTTTTAATACTTAGTGATTTGGCTAAGATAAAAAAACGTGTAATTAATTTATTTTTTCCTACAAATTTAAAAACTAAAAACAGGAAAAAAGGGAGTTGAACCCTTGACCTTTGGTTTTGGAAACCACTGTTCTGCCACTGAACTATTTTCCTTTTACATAAAATTTACTATGAATGCTACCTTTTTAGAAATTAAAAACAGAATTATTTTATTAATTATTACTTTACTAAGTGCTTTTTCAATAGTGTCTTATTACAAATTTTTTCTATTAATTTTAATTGTAATTTCAAATCCCGTATTATCTAACGAGATATTAAACTATTTTATTTTCACATCTATTACAGATCTTTTCTTAATCTATATTGTATTAAGCTTTTTTATAGCAAAACATACAACTTATTTCATTTTTTTTTACCATATTATATGCTTTTTATCTCCTGGGTTGTATCGAATAGAATACATTTATTTAAAATATCTTTTTTTTATTTGCTTGCTTTTAGCTATTTTATGTTGGAAATTTTTTAATAAAATACTAATTCCTACTATCTCACATTTTTTTTTAAGTTTTCATAATAATCCTCCTCAAAGCATTAATTTTTACTTTGAAGCAAAAATATACGATTATTTAAAATTGTACACAGAAATTTATTTTGATTGTTTTTTCAGTTTTCAATTCTGTATTTTTCTGATTATTTTCACAAAATATATAAGCAACAACCTAAAACTTTTAAAAAATATAAGAAAATTTTTTTATTTGTTAATTCTATTACTTTCAACTTTAATGACTCCTCCTGACATTTTTAGTCAAATGCTTCTCTTTTTCGTATTTATTCTTGGGTTTGAGACACTTATTCTTACTAATATATTAAAAAAAAATTTAAATAATTTAACTAGGCAAATAGCTAAAGCAAATTAGAATACTAGCAGTAAAAACAGTAAACCCTAATGTTAAAGGTAAAAAGCATTTCCAACCTAAATGCATAAGTTGATCATATCTATACCTAGGTAATGCTGCTCTAGCATATATAAAAAAAATTACACCAAAAATAACTTTTAAACTAAACCAAAAACTACCTGGCAATAGATTAAATGGTAAAATATCAATTGGAGGCAGCCATCCTCCTAAAAAGAGTATCGTTGCGAACGTGCTCATTAATAGCATACTTGCATACTCTCCCAAAAAAAAAAGAGCGAAAGTCATAGCAGAATACTCAACATTGTACCCAGAAACTAACTCTGCTTCAGCTTCAGGTAAATCAAAGGGATGCCTATTTGTTTCTGCTAGCATCGAGACACAAAACAAAATAAACATAGGAAACAATGGGAAAATATACCAACCATTTTCTTGTGCAAGAACTATTTCACTTAAATTAAAAGAGCCTGCACACATACAAACAGTTATAATAATAAACCCTATAGAAATTTCATAAGAAATCATTTGCGAGGCAGAGCGTAATGCTCCTAAAAAAGGGTATTTGGAGTTACTTGCCCAACCAGCCATCAAAAGACCATAAACACCTAACGCTGATGTAGCTAGTAAGTATAAAACACCTACATTTATATCAGTAAGTACTATTTTTTCTGAAAAAGGTATAACAGCCCAACCTACTAAACTTAATATAAAAGTTACAGTAGGTGCTAATAAAAACATAATAATATTTGATGTGCCTGGTAAAGTAGTTTCTTTTACAAATAATTTCAAACCATCAGCTAAAGGTTGAAACAAACCTACAAATCCTATAACATTCGGACCTTTTCGTCTTTGAATGATGCCCATTATTTTACGTTCCGCTATAGTAAAATACGCAACGGCTATCAACAAAGGAATAATAATTAATAATATTTTTAATAAAATAGCTAAAATTAATTTAATCATTTTTTAATATAAAAGCTAAAATCGGACTCGAACCGATATTTAAAGATTTGCAATCTAACACATTACCGATTATGTTATTTAGCTTAATGTATTTATTTAGAGGATAAGGTAGGATTCGAACCCACGGTATTTTAAATACAATAGTTTTCAAAACTAACGCCTTAAACCACTCGACCACTTATCCGATATGATTTAAGCAAAAAAAGGGATTCGAACCCTTAACTTTAATCTTGGCAAGATTACACTCTACCAATTGAGTTACATTTGCTAGACTTTTTGTAAGACCTGTTGGAAATTTAAACGAATTTAATAAAAAAAAAAGTTCTTCGTTTGTTATTGAATTCGTTATGAACGTCACTTGGAGATTTTTTAATAAATTAAATACAAGATAGTTTTTTTCTAACTCTTTAAAGATCATAATATTTTCAAAATTGTATGTTAAAGTATTATTATAGAACGTTTTTTTTAATAAAATTCTACTTTTTAGACGAGGCAATACTTCTAGAAGTAATTTAGATAAAAATTTATACATCGAAGTTTTTACAAGTATAACCTTACACCCAACAGGATTTCCTTTTCTAATTTTTAATACTATATTTGATTGTTTCGATATGGTCAATTTACCCTTTTTGTTGTAATTAACTGTAAAAATAACAAAGATGTTGATAATTTTTTAATTCAGAAGTTTTACACCCAAAATTTAAAACAATTTTTTTAGTTTTGGGATCTCTTTTATATTTTTATAATTATATCTGTTAATTAAATCGTATTTTATAATATTATTGTAATAATATTCTAGAAAACTCATTGCTTTATAGTTTTGGTTAGGCAAATCCTGCAGATATGCTTGCAAATTTCATATACTTTGTTTTTAGATTTTTCGATACTGGTCCAATTATACGTGTTGCTATAGGATTGTTTTGTTTATTAAGCAAACTTATGGCATTATCATTGAAAAAGTAAATGTTTCTTCTTTGTTTTTAACACGATTTTTTGTACGTAGTATTAATGCTTTATAAATCCCACCTTTTTTAACTTTAGATGTTTTTTTAGATTTATTTCGCAAATGACTAATAACTACTACAATAATGTCACCCGCACAAGCAAATCTTTTTTTAAAACCACCTAAAACTTTTATACATTTAGCTATTTTAGCCCCAGAATTATCTGAAACTTTTAAAATCGTTTGTTGTTGAATCATTTTTTATATTAAATATTGTTTATAAAAGCGTTTATAACTCAATTGGATAGAGTTTCGGATTTCGGTCCCGACGGTTATAGGTTCAAATCCTATTAGACGTATCTTTAAAAAAACCATCTAAAAAAAATATATTTTTTTTTAGTTAGTGCTAGCTTATGCTTAGCTTCTTTGATCTTAAATAATTCGCTTTTTTTATTTGCAAACGCTACTATTTCGTCGAATAAATTTGTGCTTGGAATTTTAACAATAGATTTAATTCCCAAAGAGATTCTATTTTTTTGTTTTAACACGTAAGGAAATTCTCTTATACTTTTCCGTTTTCTTTTTTTTATTTGTCTCAATTGAATTATAGGTGCGGAATTGACTACGGCCATCTTTATAATTTCTATGTTATTTTTCTTATTTTTTTTTTGCAAAATTTTTAAAGTTTTTAAAAATTTATTTTCACAAAGATGTTTATTCCCGCTAACCATTAAGTGATTATATATATTTTTTTTTAAATTTACTTGTTTTTCTTTCATTTTTAACTAACTTATATATATTTGCTTAAATTCTTAGTACCATACTTTGATCTAGACGTTTTTCTATTTTTCAACCCTAAAAGATCAAGCTTTCCTCTAATTAAATGATATTTTACTCCAGGTAAATCTTTTACTCTACCTCCTTTAATTAAAACAGCAGAATAATCTTGTAAATTGTGACCTTCTCCTGGGATATATGCAGTAACTATTTTTCTATTACTCATTAATCTTAATTTTACTAATTTACGTAGTGCAGAATTCGGTTTTTTAGGAGTTCTTAAAAAAACTTTTAAGCATATACCTTTTTTTTGGGGGCATTTTTGTAAAGCAGGCGTTTTATTTATTTTTGTTTTTGGTTTCCGTTTCATTCGGCATAATTGATTAATCGTTGGCATTTTATTTTTAACTTATATAAACTAAAAAAAACAGAGTTTTAAAAAAAGCTTCTTTAAAAAAATTTTCATTATCGATAATAGGAATATCAATATCAATATCAATGACAATTAGTCCTATGATGGCTAACGCTAACAAAAAACATATAAATAATTTTTTTACGACTAGTTTTATTATCAATGCCAAATTTTTTGAAAAATTATAAAGCAGATAATTATAAATTAAGTAATTAGGTAAAAAAATGGAAAACACTATAATAAATAAAATTGTTATAGTAAAAAAGAGCCTAAAAAAAACAAAAAAATCAAGCCAAAGATAAGTTTTAAAAAAAACATATTTGAATAAAAAAAATAAAACACTAAAAACTATTTTATCGTTTAAAGGTAAATATATTATTTGAACCAATTTGACTTTTGCCCAACGAATTCCTATATGAATCCATTTTAAATAATTATTGGAGGAAATTCGTTTAACTACTTTAAATTTTAGTGAGTAATGTTTAATAAAAATTAATAAATACACACAGAAAAGTATTAAAAAAGTTCCAAATTCTAAAATCGATAATATATGTATATTTGTAAAAAATATTTCAATATAAATATTATTTGTGTAAGAATGTTATATCTAAAATCGTGCTCTGAAATAAATTTTTAGCTCCAGTTAAATTATATTTAGGTTTTACATATTCTTGATATAGCCAACCGGCAATTGCTTCAGGATAAGTTAAATACCTAGCACTAGTTGTGATATTTCTATAATAACATTCATTTTTAAATAATTTATAAAAACTTTCTTCAAAGTTAACGCTAAACAAATAACCTAATAAAAGTGTCCACATTTTCTTTTAATAATTACCAAAAAAGGGACTTGAACCCTTACTCTGTAAAGAACTAGAACCTAAACCTAGCATGTCTACCAATTCCATCATTTTGGTTTTTTACTCATTATCGGACTTGAACCGATACTCTATATAGAATCAAATTTTAAGTCTGACGTGTCTACCAATTCCACCAAATGAGTCTAATTTGTAATGCCGCAGTTTGATATACTAACATTAAGTTCTCAAATTTTTAGTTTATTAATAAGTTTATATTTGTTCTATTATTTTAATATCACGAATACGATCTTATATTACACTGAAATTAAAAAATATAGAACTAAGAAATTAGTGAAAAATAATATAACCATTGAAAACACACATACAAGTTTAAGTAATAATTTTTGGTTGCTTAAAAGTAGTTATAAAACGTTTTTGTAGTTATTACTTTAAAGGGGATATAACTCAATTGGTAGAGTGTATGCTTTGCAAGCATAAAGTTATCGGTTCAAATCCGATTATCTCCATTCAATAAAACTCTTCAGGCTGGATTTGAACCAACGACCTGGTGGTTAACAGCCACACGCTCTACCTCTGAGCTACTGAAGAATGTTATTAACACAAGAACTTTACCGGCAATATCTTAATAAAAAGTAGATATTAGGGAAAAATGGAAATAAATTAGAGAGACTTTTAAGTTCTATTTTTCCATTAAGAATGATTTCAAAAGTTTTATAATTAATACTTAAATATTTCGGAGGTAAAGGCCATATGAACGCGATACGTGTATTGGCAATTATCAAAGGTATCACTTTATCATTAATTTCTATTAAATCTCCTTGTTTTAAAGTAAAAGATTTATTTGTAATTGTATTACCGTTGACTTTAATATGTTTATGTATTATTAATTGTTGAGCATTTCTAACACTCGGTACAAAATGTGATCTATATAAAATAACATCTAATCTTTTTCAATTAAACTTAAAAATGAAAGATTAAGATTTACATATTTGTTCAACATTTTTTTGTTTTGTACTATCAAATTTACCTGTTTTTTCAAGTAATTTTTAAGAAAATTACCGTAAAAAAACTGGTTCTTTTTATTATGTAATACTGATTTATATCGCCGTTTAAATGGGTTATGAAACTTAGGCAAATAGTATCTGTCTAAATCGTAAGCCCTAAAATTTTTTTCGAGTATTTCGTTGACGATCTATAAATGCAATTAATTTCTCCCATTTTTTTTTAAATTTTAAATAATATAAACGCCTTCGAAATTGTACATTTGTTCTTAATGCTATAAATTTTTATACAAGGGTTTATGCCTTCGATTTTTTACTTTATACATTTTTAACTTTTCGGTATTTAATCCTACGATTCTTTTTAATATTGGCGTTAAGAGTAATGAAAAAAAATTTCTCTTTAATTTCGCAAAATTTGTTAACTCACCAGGTATATGATAAAAACTACTTTCAGTCATCTTCATTTCATCTGTTGTTAAAATTACCATAGGGATTTTCCATTTTAATGATTCTTTTTTTAATAAGGGTAAAAGTAATTTTGAATTGACTACTACAATTAAATTGAACTCTTTTTTTAGTAAAATTTGATTTTTAGCCAGTTCTAAATACCCATAAGTTCTAAATTTATTTGTAAACAAATTTCTAGTATGATAAGAGTCAGGTAAGAATGAATGTTTAGTTTTTTTTAATTTATGTTTATATTGATTTTGAATTTTTTGAGGAATACCTATAAAAAGTATTTTTTTTTTTATTTTGTTGATATAACTAATAATATATAAAGCTTTTTTAAAAAAAATACTGAGTTGATCAATTTTTCTTTTTAAATTAAATTGCTCTGAATATTTTTGAAGTATTTTTAATTTAATTAATTCAAATTTTAGGAATTTTGAGCTTAAATTATATGATTTTTTTAATTTCATTAGACTTTTTTTCCTTCTTTCAACCTAATTTTTTCGTTTTCATATAAAATACCTTTCCCTTTATAAGGCTCTGGAAATTTATATAAACGAATAGTTGCTGCTGCTTGAGTAACAAAATAATAAGAAGTACCAAATATATAGATATATATATATTTAAAAGGAGTTACTTTTACTGTATTTGGTATTTTATAAAATATAGAATGGCTAAATCCTAATTTAAACTGTAAAAGTTGTCCTTCGTATTTAGCAACAGGAAAAACTTTATAACCTACGCCTATAAATCTTATTTTTTTATACAATACTACTGAAATCTCTAATATAATCTGTTTTAAATATGCCACAGTAGTTCCACACAATGCTCGCAGTGTTTTTTTTCTATTATCCGAAAGATTTTCACTTTGTATTTTCGTTACGTATATATAATTACTTTTGTCTGTTAAAAAAAGTTTAAGTTTTAATTTTAGAATTTTTCGTCCTAAAGGACCTATTAATACTATGAAGTTTTGTTCTGTATAATATATTGTTTTAATATCTTTAGGTATTTTAACACTAAATTTTTTAGAAAATTTCATTTTAATCCTGTTTATTTTATAATAAGAAAAGGCTCTCCACCAAGTTTTAACTTTTTACAACTATTTAAAGTCTTTAATCCTTTATGCGTCGATATAACTAAAAATGTTTTACTCGAATCGATTTTCCAAATCTGTTTTAAAGAATAATAAACTCTAAAACCTGGTTTTGATATTGGTTTTAGTGTTTGAATGACCGGCTTCTTATTATTGTATTTTAAAAAAATTCTTAATTTAGTAGTATCTTCATTTTCTACTTTATAACCTAAAATAAAACCTTCATCCCATAAAACATTTAAAATATATTCGCAAATTTTTTTTTTTTGTGTCACAAAAGCTTTTTTGCTAACTGTCCGTTTTGAATATTAGCAAACATATTCCATAATAGATTTTTCATATTTGTGTCTAAAGACAGATTCGAACTACCGACACAAGGATTTTCAGTCCTTTGCTCTACCTGCTGAGCTATTTAGACTGTTTTAAAAACAGGATTTTCCATACAAACCTAGATATATTAAATATAATTTAATTTGTTCAACTCTACTAAAAGCACTATAAGTCTTCCTCTTTTTTTTTAATTTCAAACTTTTTCTCTTTTTTTTTTTAGAAACAATTCTAATTTTTTTTGATTTTAAATTATAACTAGAGATATCTTTTTTTGATATAGAATTAATTATAAATTTTAATTTTATTTCTATGTCCGAAAAAGATATTGTTTTTATTTTTTTTAAAATAATTAAAATCTTTAATATTTGCTGTGATTTTATATTCACATATTTTACAAATAAATTGTACTCGAATTGTTCTTGCGCACTTTTATTTACATGAGGTGATCTCAAAATCGTAAATACTTTTTTAAACCTTTTATGCTGAAAAACTTTTAAAATTTTATTTAATTTTAACTCTTCAGTCTTGGTTAAAGTTTTGAAAATACGTAAAAAAGATTTTAAAGAATTATAATTTTTTGATCTTATCGCTATATTTAAATACATACGTCTTTTAAATTACGATAATTAATGTAAATGAACACTATCATTTAGATAGATACACGTTAAAATTGTAAAAACATATGCTTGTATTAATGCGACACAGAGCTCTAAACCCATTAAAATAACTAATAAAAATAGAGGAACTAAATGAATCATTGCTACTAGATCTTCCAGTAATAACATACTCCAAGCGAAACCTACAATAACTTTTAAAAGAGTGTGACCTGCCATTAAATTAATAAATAATCGAACCCCTAAACTTACAGGTTTTGCTATATAAGAAACAAACTCTATTGGAACTAATACTAGTGCTAATGCTATTGTTGAATTTGCTGGAATTATAAGGGATAACATTTTTAAACTATGCTTTTTAAATCCAATAACATTTATACCAATAAAAATAGAAAAAGAAAGAGTAAAAGTAACAATAATATGGCTTGTAACCGTAAAACTATAAGGAATTAAACCGATTAGATTATTAAAAATAATAAAAATAAAGATCATAGATATATAAGGAAAATATTTTTCACCTTCAATATTAACATTATCAAACAATAATTGAGAAACTACGTCATAAAGAGTTTCTACACAAACTTGCCAACTATTAGGTATTAAAAAAAAAGCTGTTTGATTTGTTATATTTTGTTTTATACTAAAATAGTAAACAATACTAATAAAAAAACCTAATGTTAAAATATTAATAACTAAAAAATTGGTAACAGATAAGTCTAGCCCTAAAAAAACTAAAGGTAACAACTTGATAATTTGAAATTGCTCTAACGGTGTTAATAACATATAAAAGTATATTTACTTTTTCATTAAAAATTATTATATGTGAATGATAATCTCAAAAACAAAGTTGTTTTAAGAAGATTACCGTAAAAGTTTTAATTTTTTATTGTTTTTGTTTTTTTAGTAGACCAAATTCGAGCAATTTAGTCTCAATAAAACCTACAACAGGAATCAAAAAAATAAAGAATAAAAAATAATAGGCAGTTGCTAATTGACCAATAAGAATATAAGTATTTTTAATAGGTTTTTGGCCTACCCAAGTTAAAATAATAAAATCAGTGACTAATAACCAATAACATATTTTAAAGATAGGTCTGTAATTAGTACTTTTTATTTTTGATGTGTTTGTAAATGGTATAATAAATAATACTAACAAAGCCCCTACCATAGCAGATACACCACCTACTTTATCAGGAATTGACCTTAGAATCGCATAAAAGATAGGGTAAGAAACCAGAACCTTGCTTTCAATAATAAATAGTATTAAAAGAAGATAAGCAAGGCTACCCAATAACTCCCTCCGAACTCAGCGTGCAACTTTCACTGCACTGAGCTCTCCACCAAAATCTATCTTGCTTTTCGTAGTGACTTATTTTTATCAAAAGTCCCACTATGTATATCTTTGTGACATTTTATACAGACAGGTACCTGTTTTCTCCCCAATTTCGACATGATTCTATGAATAGGAGTTTTAGTTTTAATGGTGTTAGACAATTTTTTCACATGATGTATTTCAAGATTATTTGTTGCACCACAGCCTACACAAGGTCCTTGCATCAAATTTTGAGTTCGTATTACCCACTTAAGAATTTTAAGAGGATCACTTTTAGTCGTAATTTTATAATTTTTAATATTACTTTTAAAGTTATCCGGTATTGATAACTTTAACTTTGTCGTTGGCTCTTCAAGATTTTTGCCAAACTTTTTAAAAACTTTTTTACGACTGTCAAGTTTGAGCTTTCTTCCTAAGGTTATTGCACAAGAATGACGTAATACTAAACCTATAAGCTTATGGAATATGTTAAAATTATTTACATGTGAATAATAATTTAAGTAACCATTAATCATCCAGTTATAACGATATAAAATTTCAGCATGGTTATAATTAAGCCAATGCGTTACTGCATTTATTAGCCACTTACCATTTTTTTCTACTAGAATGTTTTCTTCAATAAGTTGTTCTTTAAGTTTACGATAGGGAGCATCAATGTATATGCTCACATGCGAAACTCTTTTTTTAACATTACCTTTTGCGAAAAACGATTCTTTTGGTGTTGGTGAATAAATGTCATAACCTAAAAACTGCACTTTTTCTTTACCCGCGTGTTTGATTCTTGTCTTTTCGGGCGATAGTTCTAGATCTAGTTTTTCTTTTAAAAAGATTTCGATTTCGTCTCGAATTCTTTGTGTATCTTTTTTTGAACCCCAAATACCAAGTAACCAGTCATCAGCATAGCGTACGTAATACAGCTTTAGGCCTGTTCTTATTGTTGATTTAATATTCTGGAGCTCTTTATAACCCTTTTTTTTATCAATTCCTCTTTTAGAACGCAACCTAGACTTCACACTAATATATTCGGGATTTGGCTCACTAGTTTTTTCAGTATCAAGTTCTTTTTTTAGTTTATCTATATACATATCAAAGCAATGTAAATAAATGTTACTTAAAATAGGACTAATTATACTACCTTGTGGTATACCAATTGTCGTTTTTTGATACTGATTATCTATCACTACTCCTGCTCTAAGGAACTTCCACAATAAATCAATAATTTGTTGATCTTTAATCTGCCGATTTATTATTTCCATCAGTTTATTATGGTTAATTGTATCAAAGTAATTTACAATATCTCCTTCTATAAACCAACTGACACCTTTCCACTTTCTAATATTTTTGCATGTAGTGTGTGCCCCTCTTTTTGGTCGATATCCATGACTTCGATCACTAAACGTTTTTTCAAAGACTGCTTCTAATAAATATAACAAAGCATATTGGACTATCCGATCCTCAATTACAGGTATGCCTAAAGGACGCGTCTTTCCATTAGTTTTAGGTATAAAAACCTTTTTTGTTGGTTTTGGCTTATAGATTTCTTGCTTTAATTTATTCGCTAAATCCATAAAATATTGATCGTTAATTCGCAAGTCATTTAAATTCTTTTCATCTACTCCAGGAGTCATAGATGCTGGATTTGACTTAAGTTTTACATAACCTGCTTTTAATACTTGGGGATCACATATAATGCGATATACATCTTTTGATGGGTTAAGTTGCCCATCCGCAATATCTTTAAGAAGATCAAAACCACTTTTCATAGCTAAGTTCTTTTTATCAGACGATTTTAGCTGTTTTCCTTCACTAGCAAAATTTCTAGTTACTATGAAAACTCTGTTACCATAGGAATTGCTTCCCTTAGGCAATCTCAAATTCTTTAACTCACTGCCGCCTAAAAGTTTCATAGAGAAAACTTTCGTAAACTTAGCATATTGATTTCTGCCACTATTTGTGGAAAGCATCACAGCAACTCTATTACAAGATCTCTTACCAGTATCTCGCAACGCTGTGAACCAAGGTTTATTCCAACCCTTGATGGACGGTACAATTTCCTGCTTCTCAAAACTTAAATATACATATTTACAATAACTCGATACACGTCTTAGACTATGTTGGATAAGTCCGGGTATACCTTTACCGACATGCTGCACTCCCCTATTCTTTCGAACTAATGATCTATTACTAGACTCGGATAAGTCGGTTGTTTTAATGGTTATTAGAGTAAACCATGTTGAACGGCTAATTCAACTAGCAATGAGTAAATTAGATGACGCACGTAAAAAATACCATTCAGGCACTATATGCGCTGGTGTGTGCATTGGGTCAGCAGGAATATAATTGTCTGGATGACCCAATGTATTGGGGAAAAAGTAAACAAAAACAGCAAAAATGAAGACGAATACAAAAAAAGCGTATAAATCTTTAACGAAAAAATAAGGATAAAATGAAATTTTATCGCCACCGCTTTCAGCACCCAACGGATTTGTTGAACCATCTTTGTGTAATAAAGCTAAGTGAATGATTGTTAAACCAGCTATTACAAAAGGTAAAAAAAAATGTATACTAAAAAATCTATTTAAAGTAGCATTATTTACCGTAAATCCTCCCCATAGCCAATCGACAATAGTTTGTCCTATTACAGGGAGAGCTGTAACTAAACTTGTAATAACAGTAGCGCCCCAAAAACTCATTTGACCCCAGGGTAACACATAACCCATAAAAGCTGTCGCCATCATTAAAATAAAGATTAAAACACCACTGCACCATAATAATTGTCTAGGGTGCATGTAAGAACCATAATATAAGCCGCGGAAAATGTGGCAATACACTACAATAAAAAACATAGATGCACCATTAGCATGAATATAACGAATTAACCAACCATGATTAACATCTCTCATAATATGCTCTACACTGCTAAATGCTAAGTCTATATGGGGTGTGTAATGCATTGCTAAAAAAATACCTGATATCATTTGAATAATTAAACATATACCTGCTGATGAACCAAAACTCCAAGCATAAGTTAAATTTATGGGAGTCGGATAGTGAATAATATGATTGTCTAAAAAAGCTAGTATAAAATTTTTACACCATCGAAAGGTTTGTAAAAAAGAAATACCAAGACTGTATAAATTTAGAAAAATATTTGGAGCAGAGACTTTTGTAAATTTACTATAAATATTTGAATGTATTGTCACAAAGTAATCTTGGAATTGAACCAAGAAATCTAAATATTATTTGCAAGAAATAGCCTTTTACTTCTAAACTTCAAAAGTTAATTTTTAATTTTACGTGCCGTTCTTCCATTTGTATGCGTTCTTTGTCCTCTTACAGGTAAACCTTTAATTTTTCTGAGTCCTCTGTAAGATTTTATAAAAACTAAATTTTTTATGATTAAGTTTTTTGCCTTTTTTAAATCACTAGTAATTAATATTTCTGAATTTTCTACCAAAATTAATAGTTTTTTAATCTGCTCTTCAGACAGATTCTTAACTTTTAAATTTTCTGAAAACCCAAGGGTTTTACATATATTAAAGGCACGACTTTTACCTATACCATATATTTTTTAAAGCAAAAAAATTGATTTATTTTCGTGTAAGTTAGTTTCTAATAAGTAAACCATTTTAAAAATAAAGCAATTCTGTTAATAAATTTACACTCATATGAATTGAATTTAAGAAAATATCAGGTATTAAACCCATAATAAATGTACCTAATATTAGAGGAACAAATACTACAAACTCTCTTTTATTTAAATCTAAAAAACTATTAAAATATTGAGTTTTAGATTACCATAAGCTATACGATTAAACAACCATAAAGAGTAACAACCCCTATAATCATACTGCTGGCACCTATAAAACTAACACTTGTATTGGTTTTAAAAGACCCTGCTAAAATTAAAAATTCACCTACAAAGCTGCTTGTGCCAGGAAGCCCTATGTTTGCCAAAGTAAAAAAAAGAAATATGATAACATATAGAGGCATAACATGTACTAAACCACCATAATATTTAACCATTCTGGTACCATGCCTATCATACACAACACCTATTATTAAAAATAAAGCACTAGCAACGAATCCGTGACTTAAGCTTTGTAAAATAGCACCTTCAAGACCTATAGTATTAAAACTAAAAATACCTAACATAACTAAATTCATGTGAGCAATTGACGTATAAGCAATAATTCGTTTAAAATCCGTTTGACGAATTGCAGTAAATGACGGATAAACAATTCCTATTACAGCCATGGTATAAACTAGAGGAGAAAAATAAAAAGATGCTTCAGGAAATAATGGTAATGAGAATCTTAAAAAACCATAAGTACCAAGTTTAAGTAAAACACCTGCTAATATTACAGAACCTGCAGTAGGAGCTTCTACATGGGCTTCAGGTAACCATAAGTGTACAGGAACCATAGGTACTTTAGCCGCAAATGAAAGGAAAAACGTGAACCAAAGTAACTGTTGTTCAAACAATGAAAAAGTAAATGTTAACAATATTTCGTAATCCGTGGTGCCTGATTGAAGATATATATACAAAATTGATAGCAACATTAGAATAGAACCGGTTAACGTGTATAGAAAAAAAAAGTAAGCTGCACGAATTTTTCGTTCTCTTGAACCCCATACACCTATTATTAAAAACATTGGAATTAAAACGCTTTCAAAAAGATATAAAACATTAATAAATCTAATACGCAGAACACTCCTATTAAAAAAAATTCCATTACTAGAAAAGAAATTAAATACTCTTTTAAATTAAGTTTAACGGTTTCCCAACTAATTAACAAGCATAAAGCAATTAATAATGTAGTTAACAAAACAAAAAATAAAGAAATACCATCTATTCCTAAATTTAAATTAACATTTAATAAATGTAACCAAGAGTTTTTTGTTACAAATTGAAAAGTTCCTACTGTTGGTTTAAAAATTATTGTCATATAAAAGATAATAGAAAAGTAATGCATGAAGTTCTAAAACTTATTATTTTAAGTGAATTTAAATCAGAAGACAGGGTATTTAATAACTGGAAAACGCCAAATAAAGGCAACATAAGTAAATAAATCAATAAATTTTTTAAGCTAAACATTTTTATATAAACACATTTTATAGGATTTGAACCTATGACCGTCAACTTAGAAGGCTGTTGCTCTATCCAACTGAGCTAAAAATGTTTTATATTATGAATAGCAAACTCATTTTATACGTTACCAAGTAAAGCATTGTAGGATTTACAAAAGAAAATAAAAAAGTAAAACAAAAGAACAACAATAACAACTTTTCTGGAAGTTATTGGGAAGTACAATTACCCACTATGCAAGGTTCAAAAATAAAATTTTCACAATTCTTAAATAAAAAACGTAGATACTATACTGAACATTAAAATAAAAATGCTATAAAATACATACTTTTTTAACAATAGCAAGTAATATGTTTAATTTTGCTAAAAACCTACCATTGGCGGTACACCTGCTATTGAAAAAGTGCTGTCATTAAAATAATTGCTAATATTTTATTTGATTTAGCTAACAAAACAAAATCAGCTAAATCTCTATTTTGTTTTTTCGTTAGTTTTTTAGACGTAAAAACATAAAAACAGACCAAATACATAATCCTGAACTTATATACACAATTAAATAACAAAATAACATATGAAAACCATCGAAAGATTCGGAAATATACGAAATTAATAAATACCCCATGTGACTAATAGAACTATATGCCAACAAACTTTTGAATTTTCGTTGTTCTAATCCACCTAAAGAACCTACAACGATACTTAATACAGCAACTAATGAAACTACACCTTTTGACCAAGATAAATCTGAAATAAGAACAGAAGAAGAAAAACGTAAAATCACAATAAAAATACTAATTTTGGGAACTATAGCAAAAAAAAAAGCTGAACTTGTGGGAGAATTTTCATAAATATCTGGCGACCACATATGGAAAGGGGCTAGCGCTAATTTGAAAAATAAACTTACAAAAATAAATAGTAACCCTATTATTAAAAAATTTCCTGTCTCTAAAATAATTTTATAATTAAAAGATGATAGACTATTAAAATAGAGTAAACTAATACCGTTTGAATCTATTATTGACATTAAAGAATTATTATTAGCATAGAAAATGTTTAAATCGCGCAGTTCGGAAAAATTAACAGTACCTAATGCACCGTAAATTAATGAAGAACCGAACAAAAACAATCCTGAAGAAAAGATCCTAAAATAAAATATTTTAAACCGCTCTCTACAGAATAAGATGAGTTTTTTTAAAAGCTGTTAACAAATAAAACGACAAACTTTGCAATTCTATAGCTAAATAAGTAGTCATTAAATCATTGGAAGAACACAGTAAAAATAATCCTAAAACCGCAAACAGTAAAATAATAACATATTCAAAAGAGTTAATTTTTTGAGCAATTAAATACTGTTTAATTAACAATAAACAAATTAAAGAAGAAATGCCTATGATAAATCTAGAACTAAAACTTAAATAGTCATTAATAATTGTATTAGAAAAACTTACGTATCGTAAACTTCCTAAACAATCATTCCATAAAAGGCAACAAGACATAAAAATAGTTAAAACAGATAGATTTATTAAAGAAGACTGTATTAATGGAAACCCATGTTGGCTATTAATAGAGATGAAAAGACAATGAATAATTAAATACATAATAGAAATACCTAAAAAAATTCTGTAAACACACTCATTTCACTTAATTTCATAGTTTCAATTATCATTTTAAAATTAAAATAGTTAACTTCTTTTATATTAAAACTGAATTTTGGCAGATCTTTTCCATAAAAACGTTATAAAACTTAAAGTAATTTTGTTTTATGTAAATATATTATATTTAAAACTTTATACCATCTTAGTGTTTTTGGAAAGAAAAGGATTCGAACCTTCGATATAGTTTCTGCTATATAAAGATTTAGCAGATCTTCACTTTAAACCGCTCAGTCATCTTTCCTTTTAGTATACACAGATACACATCGAAAGATTAAGTATTATTAAAAAATAGCTGATTCAAAATAATAGAATACATTCACTATTTTACAACGAATAATCAAAGAAAACATTTTAAAAGTATCCTTAACGGGATTTGAACCCGTGTTACTACCGTGAAAGGGTAAGGTCCTAAACCACTAGACGATAAGGACTGAAAGAATATTTATTTTTACCAGCTTGATTTTTTTAAAGAACAAAGATATCCAAATCTAGCAAGTCTTAAAAACATTATACGTGAAAAACTGTAAAATTTATTAATTCTTTTTCGTCTACCTGTTATAATACACCTGTTACAATAAACAGTAGAAGAGCCTCCCTTAGGCATTTTTGCTATTGTTAACTCAGCTTTCCATCGTATATAAATTGAAAGATTGTTATTTTTTACTATATTTTTTAAAAGAAACCTTTTTATTTCATTTAAAAATAAAAGGTTTCTATTTATTTTATCTTTTCGTACTTGTTTTTTCATAAAAATTAATTAGCCCAAGGTGATATAAAGTTGAAAGTCCTATACTCTTGACTTAATTCGATCGACTCATTAATAACTCGTTTTTGAGTTTCACTATAACGCATTTCTATAAAACCACTTAAAGGAAAGTCTTTTCGTAACGGATACCCATTAAAACCATAATCAGTTAAAATTCTTTTAAGATTTGAATGGTTCTTAAAAAAACCCCAAACATATCCCAAACCTCTGATTCAAACCACCCTGCAGCAGAAAAAACGGACGTAACAGAAAAATACTACCTAATTCATAAGTAAAAATTTTTAGCTTAAGTCTTGTATTATATCGAATACTTAACAAATCATATACAACAACAAACCTATAAAGACTCTTTGGATAATCCACTCCTGATATACTTGTTAATATTTTAAATTGACATAAAAAATGATTTTTAAAAAATAATAGAATCTCTAATATATCATTAGTTTGAACAATTAAAATAATTTCTGAATTATAGTATTGAATTTTTTTAATTGGACAAATTTGAGATATATTCTTAAAATTTTCTGTAACAATTATATTATTAGACATCACTTAAAATTTATCTATCAACTTCACCAAATACAATATCTTGAGTACCTATTATAGTCACAACGTCAGCAATCATGTGTCCTTTGGACATATGATTTAATGCTTGCAAATGACTAAACCCTGGAGCTTTAATTTTACACCTATAAGGCCTATTACTTCCGTCAGACACTAAATACACACCGAATTCACCTTTAGGGGCCTCAGTCCCTACATAAGTTTCGCTTGCAGGTATGGTAAAACTTTGTGTATACATTTCAAAATGATGTATTAAAGATTCCATTGATTGTTTAATTTTATACCTAGATGGTGGTATTAACTTATTATCTGTCGATTTTATAGGCCCGTGAGGTATTTGAATTAAGCATTGCTTAATAATTTTAATAGATTCTCGCATCTCAAACACTCTTACCAAATACCGATCATAACAATCTCCATTTTTACCTACAGGTATTTTAAAATCCACTTCTCTATAAATTTCATAAGGTTGACTTTTTCTTAAATCCCAACTAATACCAGAACCTCTTAACATAACACCACTAAAACCCCAATCATATGCGTCTTTTACTGAAACCACCCCAATGTTTATTAATCGCTGTTTCCATATGCGATTTTCTGTTAGCATATCTTCCATTTCAACAAGCCTTAAATTAAATTGCTCAACAAATATATAAATATCTGTTAAAAGCCCTTTAGGTAAATCTAAATGAACTCCACCAGGTCTAAAATACGATGAGTGTAACCTTGCTCCTGATACACGTTCATAAAATTCCATTAGTTTTTCTCTCTCCTCAAATGCCCATAAAAAAGGGGTCATAGCACCAACATCCATAGCATGACACCCTACGGCAAGTAAATGATTTAAAATTCGTGTGATCTCAGCAAATAAAACCCTTATATATTGTGCTCTTTTTGGAATTTTTGCGTTGAATAATTTCTCAACAGCCAAACAATATGAGTGTTCTTGTGCCATCATAGACACATAATCTAATCGATCTAAATAAGGTAATGCTTGAATATAATTTTTATATTCTATTAATTTTTCAGTACCTCTGTGCAACAGACCTATATGAGGTTCTGCTCTCAAAATAACTTCCCCATCAAGTTCTAAGATTAAACGTAAAACTCCGTGAGCTGCAGGATGCTGTGGGCCAAAATTAATAGTAAAATTTTTTATTTTTTTCAATAAAGATTTTTTTTTTAAAGTCATGGCGAATACTAAATTTTTAAGCTTAAGTAGATTTGAACTACTGGCTTTACGCTTATCAGGCGTACGCTCTAACCCCTGAGCTACAAGCTTAACTGTTGAGATGACAATAACTTTTAATTATTGCTTAGTTCTAATTTAGTCATAATATAATTATGAAATTGTAAAGTTGGTAGAGCCACAACCACTATAGGCATAAACCCGTGATTTACCCCACAAATTTCACTACATTGACCAAAAAATACACCAATACGTTTAATAAATAGATTAACTTGATTTAATCTACCAGGACAAGCGTCTATTTTTAAACCAAACGAAGGAATAGTCCAGCTGTGTAAAACATCAGCAGCACTTATCAATACCCGTAAATGGGTATTAGTTGGTAATACTACACGTTTATTTGTTTCTAATAATCGGAAATATCCTTGTTTATTCTTTGGAAGCCCGTCTAGAACCATCATATAACAAACATATTTTAAATTTTGGTTTTTTTTTTGACAAGAGTTAAAATCTGAGATTTCGTAACTCCAAAACCATTGATGTCCTAAAATTTTTAAAGATAATTCAGGATCAGAGATTTCATCCATAGAATATAAAAGAGTAAACGATGGGGTAGCTAGTAAAAGAAGTATTAAAGCCGGCACAGAAGTCCACACAATCTCTAATTCTTTTGAATGAACAAATTTAGAATTATACTTATTGTGAAATTCAACAAAATAATAGACGGTTAACACTAAAAACCAGCCTACAAATAAAACGATTACGATTAACAAAAATGTCAGGTGCTTATTAAATATTAAGATACCTTCCATGGATATACTGGCAGGGTCTTGGAAACCCATCTGCCAGTAGGTTGGAGCGTCTGTATGAAAAATTTTAAACAACATTTAATTTTAAATTTTTATTAAAATAGCACAAACAGACGCACCCACCTATATCACTTGTATTACTACAAAAACCACCCACCTTTTTTTTAACGATACCACAGTTACTATTTTTATTTATATGTCAAATTAATCTTTTAAACTTATAAATAAAAATTAATAAAAATAATATTTTTATGTTAACAGTTGGAATCGAACCAACGACCTCCGGGGCATGAGCCCGATAAGCGAACCTCTGCTTCTTGCTAACTTTTCAAATTTTAATGTTATTTTTTATTATAAATATAAGTTTATAATAAACACACATCTTTTGATCGTTATTTCCATAGAAACAAAAGTCTACTTTTATTAGATTAAGTCTGCAAAAAATCATAAAACAACATTTTTTGCTAAAACTTTGCCCTCTTTTTGGTAATTTTATGTGAAAAACACCGTTTTTAGTTACTTTGGTATAAAAATACCTAAAAGTCTGTAAACATTTTTATCGAAAAAAAAATAAGTGAACATTTTTACTTTTCTCTATATTAATGAAAAAATTTCCGTCGTACTTTTTTTTTGCAAATTGCATTTAAAATTGTGTTATTTTTATTTAATACAACTTCGTTTTACTGTTTTTCGTCAAAACCTTTCCAATTGGAGTCGTTGGAAACTAAAAATGTACGCAGTTTGTTCGATTTTGTTGCTTTTTATGAAAACAATACAATTTCCATCGAATTTGAAACTCAAAATTACACTTTCCGTCAAACCTTTCGGATTTAATTGATTGCTAATTTAAAATCTCACTTTTCGTAAATGCTTCTAAAAAAACGATATTTTGATTTGTTTTAAGACAAATTGTGCTTTTTTAGGCAAAAGCACAGACTACTGTCTGTACTCGCAAAAATGGCTTCATTTTTCCCTTGGCCCATAAGGGAAAAATTTAGCCTGTTTTTTTATTTTTTTGCTTTTTTACCCTCTTTTGGTAATTTTATGTGAAAAACACCTTTTTTAGTTACTTTGGTATAAAAATACCTAAAAGTCTGTAAACATTTTTATCGAAAAAAAAATAAGTGAACATTTTTACTTTTCTCTATATTAATGAAAAAATTTCCGTCGTACTTTTTTTTGCAAATTGCATTTAAAATTGTGTTATTTTTATTTAATACAACTTCGTTTTACTGTTTTTTCGTCAAAACCTTTCCAATTGGAGTCGTTGGAAACTAAAAAATGTACGCAGTTTGTTCGATTTTGTTGCTTTTTATGAAAACAATACAATTTCTATCGAATTTGAAACTCAAAATTACACTTTTCGTCAAACCTTTCTGATTTTATCGATGGTTGTTGAAAAACGCAGAAAGATTTGTTACAGTTTTTTCCGTCAAACCTTTCTGATTTAATTGATTGCTAATTTAAAATCTCACTTTTCGTAAATGCTTCTAAAAAAACGATATTTTGATTTGTTTTAAGACAAATTGTGCTTTTTTAGGCAAAAGCACAGACTACTGTCTGTACTCGCAAAAATGGCTTCATTTTTCCCTTGGCCCATAAGGGAAAAATTTAGCCTGTTTTTTTATTTTTTTGCTTTTTTACCCTCTTTTGGTAATTTTATGTGAAAAACACCTTTTTTAGTTACTTTGGTATAAAAATACCTAAAAGTCTGTAAACATTTTTATCGAAAAAAAAATAAGTGAACATTTTTACTTTTCTCTATATTAATGAAAAAATTTCCGTCGTACTTTTTTTTTGCAAATTGCATTTAAAATTGTGTTATTTTTATTTAATACAACTTCGTTTTACTGTTTTTCGTCAAAACCTTTCCAATTGGAGTCGTTGGAAACTAAAAATGTACGCAGTTTGTTCGATTTTGTTGCTTTTATGAAAACAATACAATTTCTATCGAATTTGAAACTCAAAATTACACTTTTCGTCAAACCTTTCTGATTTTATCGATGGTTGTTGAAAAACGCAGAAAGATTTGTTACAGTTTTTTCCGTCAAACCTTTCGGATTTAATTGATTGCTAATTTAAAATCTCACTTTTCGTAAATGCTTCTAAAAAAACGATATTTTGATTTGTTTTAAGACAAATTGTGCTTTTTTAGGCAAAAGCACAGACTACTGTCTGTACTCGCAAAAATGGCTTCATTTTTCCCTTGGCCCATAAGGGAAAAATTTAGCCTGTTTTTTTATTTTTTTGCTTTTTTACCCTCTTTTGGTAATTTTATGTGAAAAACACCTTTTTAGTTACTTTGGTATAAAAATACCTAAAAGTCTGTAAACATTTTTATCGAAAAAAATAAGTGAACATTTTTACTTTTCTCTATATTAATGAAAAATTTCCGTCGTACTTTTTTTGCAAATTGCATTTAAAATTGTGTTATTTTTATTTAATACAACTTCGTTTTACTGTTTTTTCGTCAAAACCTTTCCTATTGGAGTCGTTGGAAACTAAAAAATGTACGCAGTTTGTTCGATTTTGTTGCTTTTTATGAAAACAATACAATTTCTATCGAATTTGAAACTCAAAATTACACTTTTCGTCAAACCTTTCTGATTTTATCGATGGTTGTTGAAAAACGCAGAAAGATTTGTTACAGTTTTTTCCGTCAAACCTTTCGGATTTAATTGATTGCTAATTTAAAATCTCACTTTTCGTAAATGCTTCTAAAAAAACGATATTTTGATTTGTTTTAAGACAAATTGTGCTTTTTTAGGCAAAAGCACAGACTACTGTCTGTACTCGCAAAAATGGCTTCATTTTTCCCTTGGCCCATAAGGGAAAAATTTAGCCTGTTTTTTTATTTTTTTGCTTTTTTACCCTCTTTTGGTAATTTTATGTGAAAAACACCTTTTTTAGTTACTTTGGTATAAAAATACCTAAAAGTCTGTAAACATTTTTATCGAAAAAAAAATAAGTGAACATTTTTACTTTTCTCTATATTAATGAAAAAATTTCCGTCGTACTTTTTTTTGCAAATTGCATTTAAAATTGTGTTATTTTTATTTAATACAACTTCGTTTTACTGTTTTTCGTCAAAACCTTTCCAATTGGAGTCGTTGGAAACTAAAAATGTACGCAGTTTGTTCGATTTTGTTGCTTTTTATGAAAACAATACAATTTCTATCGAATTTGAAACTCAAAATTACACTTTTCGTCAAACCTTTCTGATTTTATCGATGGTTGTTGAAAAACGCAGAAAGATTTGTTACAGTTTTTTCCGTCAAACCTTTCGGATTTAATTGATTGCTAATTTAAAATCTCATTTTTCGTAAATGCTTCTAAAAAACGATATTTTGATTTGTTTTAAGACAAATTGTGCTTTTTAGGCAAAAGCACAGACTACTGTCTGTACTCGCAAAAATGGCTAAATTTTTCCTTGGCCCATAAGGGAAAAATTTAGCCTGTTTTATTTTTTTTTTACCCTCTTTTGGTAATTTTATGTGAAAAACACCTTTTTAGTTACTTTGGTATAAAAATACCTAAAAGTCTGTAAACATTTTTATCGAAAAAAATAAGTGAACATTTTTACTTTTCTCTATATTAATGAAAAATTTCCGTCGTACTTTTTTTTGCAAATTGCATTTAAAATTGTGTTATTTTTATTTAATACAACTTCGTTTTACTGTTTTTTCGTCAAAACCTTTCCAATTGGGGTCGTTGGAAACTAAAAAATGTACGCAGTTTGTTCGATTTTGTTGCTTTTTATGAAAACAATACAATTTCTATCGAATTTGAAACTCAAAATTACACTTTTCGTCAAACCTTTCTAATTTTATCGATGGTTGTTGAAAAACGCAGAAAGATTTGTTACAGTTTTTTCCGTCAAACCTTTCGGATTTAATTGATTGCTAATTTAAAATCTCACTTTTCGTAAATGCTTCTAAAAAAACGATATTTTGATTTGTTTTAAGACAAATTGTGCTTTTTTAGGCAAAAGCACAGACTACTGTCTGTACTCGCAAAAATGGCTTCATTTTTCCCTTGGCCCATAAGGGAAAAATTTAGCCTGTTTTTTTATTTTTTTGCTTTTTTACCCTCTTTTTGGTAATTTTATGTGAAAAACACCTTTTTTAGTTACTTTGGTATAAAAATACTTAAAAGTCTGTAAACATTTTTATCGAAAAAAAATAAGTGAACATTTTTACTTTCCTCTATATTAATGAAAAAATTTCCGTCATACTTTTTTTTTGCAAATTGCATTTAAAATTGTGTTATTTTTATCTAATGGATACCACTTCGTTGTACTGTTTTTTCGTCAAAACCTTTCCAATTGGAGTCGTTGGAAACTAAAAAATGTACGCAGTTTGTTCGATTTTGTTGCTTTTTATGAAAACAATACAATTTCCATCGAATTTGAAACTCAAAATTACACTTTTCGTCAAACCTTTCTGATTTTATCGATAGTTGTTGAAAAACACAGAAAGATTTGTTACTGTTTTTCCGTCAAACCTTTCGGATTTAATTGATTGCTAATTTAAAATCTCACTTTTCGTAAATGCTTCGAAAAAGCGATATTTTGATTTGTTTTAAGACAAATTGTGCTTTTTTAGGCAAAAGCACAGACTACTGTCTGTACTCGCAAAAATGGCTTCATTTTTCCCTTGGCCCATAAGGGAAAAATTTAGCCTGTTTTTTTATTTTTTTGCTTTTTTACCCTCTTTTTGGTAATTTTATGTGAAAAACACCTTTTTTAGTTACTTTGGTATAAAAATACTTAAAAGTCTGTAAACATTTTTATCGAAAAAAAATAAGTGAACATTTTTACTTTCCTCTATATTAATGAAAAAATTTCCGTCGTACTTTTTTTTTGCAAATTGCATTTAAAATTGTGTTATTTTTATCTAATGGATACCACTTCGTTGTACTGTTTTTTCGTCAAAACCTTTCCAATTGAAGTCGTTGGAAACTAAAAAATGTACGAAGTTTGTTCGATTTTGTTGCCTTTTATGAAAACAATACAATTTCCATCGAATTTGAAACTCAAAATTACACTTTTCGTCAAACCTTTCGGATTTAATTGATTGCTAATTTAAAATCTCACTTTTCGTAAATGCTTCGAAAAAAGCGATGTTTTGATTTGTTTTAAGACAAATTCTGCTTTTTTAGGCAAAAGCACAGACTACTGTCTGTACTCGCAAAAATGGCTTCATTTTTCCCTTGGCCCATAAGGGAAAAATTTAGCCTGTTTTTTTAATTTTTTGCTTTTTTACCCTCCTTTTGATAATTTTATGTGAAAAACACCGTTTTTAGTTACTTTGGTATAAAAATACCTAAAAGTCTGTAAACATTCTTACTTTTCGTCAAACGTTTTTGATTTTATCGATGGTTGTTAAAAAACATAGAAAGATTTGTTACTTGTTTTTCCGTTTTGTTGTTTTTCCGTCAAAACCTTTCCAATTGGAGTCATTACAAATTTAAAAATGTACGAAGTTTGTTAGATTTTGTCGATTTTAGTGAAAACAATACGATTTTCGTCTAATTTGGCACTTAAAACTCCATTTTCGTGGAAAGTTTTCCCTCCCCTAGGACCCCCTCCTATTAGAATCACTGAAGTCCTGTTCCGTGGCTTCCCTCCCGAGAGAAACCCCTCTTCCTCTATACCAGTTTTTCTCAATTTAGTTTTTTCCAAGAACCGGATACATTATTTCTCCTTTTTTCTCAATTGGTACTCCCATCAGGTAAATCCCAGTTCTTCTTTTAGTTCTATGTACTTTTACCTCACGATCGTTCTAAGTCCTACACACTGCTAATATATAGAGAATCTCCAGCCCCAGCCCCTTTCCAGCCCTTTATCGAAATATTTTTTTTCTCTTTTTTCACCTTTCCTCTATATTAATGAAAAAATTTCCGTCGTACTTTTTTTTTGCAAATTGCATTTAAAATTGTGTTATTTTTATCTAATGGATACCACTTCGTTGTACTGTTTTTTCGTCAAAACCTTTCCAATTGAAGTCGTTGGAAACTAAAAAATGTACGAAGTTTGTTCGATTTTGTTGCTTTTTATGAAAACAATACAATTTCCATCGAATTTGAAACTCAAAGTAAAAATGTTCACTTATTTTTTTTTTCGATAAGAATGTTTACAGACTTTTAGGTATTTTTATACCAAAGTAACTAAAAACGGTGTTTTTCACATAAAATTATCAAAAAGAGGGTAAAAAAGCAAAAAAATAAAAAAACAGGCTAAATTTTTCCCTTATGGGCCAAGGGAAAAATGAAGCCATTTTTGCGAGTACAGACAGTAGTCTGTGCTTTTGCCTAAAAAAGCAGAATTTGTCTTAAAACAAATCAAAACATCGCTTTTTTCGAAGCATTTACGAAAAGTGAGATTTTAAATTAGCAATCAATTAAATCCGAAAGGTTTGACGGAAAAAACAGTAACAAATCTTTCTGCGTTTTTCAACAACTACCGATAAAATCAGAAAGGTTTGACGAAAAGTGTAATTTTGAGTTTCAAATTCGATGGAAATTGTATTGTTTTCATAAAAAGCAACAAAATCGAACAAACTTCGTACATTTTTAGTTTCCAACGACTTCAATTGGAAAGGTTTTGACGAAAAACAGTACAACGAAGTGGTATCCATTAGATAAAAATAACACAATTTTAAATGCAATTTGCAAAAAAGTACGACGGAAATTTTTCATTAATATAGAGGAAAGGTGAAAAAGAGAAAAAAATATTTCGATAAAGGGCTGGAAAGGGGCTGGGGCTGGAGATTCTCTATATATATTAGCAGTGCGAAGTAGGACTTAGAACGATCGTGAGGTAAAAGTATATAGAACTAAAGAAGAACTGGGATTTACCTGATGGGAGTACCAATTGAGAAAAAGGAGAAATAATGTATCCGGTTCTTGGAAAAAACTAAATTGGAGAAAAACTGGTATAGAGGAAGAGGGGTTTCTCTCGGGAGAAGCCACGGAACAGGACTTCAGTGATTCTAATAGGGAGGGGGTCCTAGGGGAGGGAAAACTTTCCACGAAAAATGGAGTTTTAAGTGCCAAATTAGACGAAAATCGTATTGTTTTCACTAAAATCGACAAAATCTAACAAACTTCGTACATTTTTAAATTTGTAATGACTCCAATTGGAAAGGTTTTGACGGAAAAACAACAAAACGGAAAAACAAGTAACAAATCTTCCTATGTTTTTAACAACCATCGATAAAATCAAAAACGTTTGACGAAAAGTAAGAATGTTTACAGACTTTTAGGTATTTTTATACCAAAGTAACTAAAACGGTGTTTTTCACATAAAATTATCAAAAGAGGGTAAAAAGCAAAAAAATAAAAACAGGCTAAATTTTTCCCTTATGGGCCAAGAAAAATGAAGCCATTTTGAGTACAGACAGTAGTCTGTGCTTTTGCCTAAAAAGCAGAATTTGTCTTAAAACAAATCAAAACATCGCTTTTGAAGCATTTACGAAAAGTGAGATTTTAAATTAGCAATCAATTAAATCCAAAGGTTTGACGGAAAAACAGTAACAAATCTTTCTGCGTTTTCAACAACTACCGATAAAATCAGAAAGGTTTGACGAAAAGTGTAATTTGAGTTTCAAATTCGATGGAAATTGTATTGTTTTCATAAAAGCAACAAAATCGAACAATTCGTACATTTGTTTCCAACGACTTCAATTGAAGGTTTTGACGAAAACAGTACAACGAAGTGGTATCCATTAGATAAAAATAACACAATTTTAAATGCAATTTGCAAAAAAAAACCGAAATTTTCATTAATATAGAGGAAAGGTGAAAAAGAGAAAAAATATTTCGATAAAGAAAGGGCTGGAAAGGGAACTGGGAGGAGATTCTCTATATATATTAGCAGTGCAAGTAGGACTTAGAACGATCGTGAGGTAAAAGTATATAGAACTAAAAGAAGAACTGGGATTTACCCGATGGGAGTACCAATTGAGAAAAAGGAGAAATAATGTATCCGGTTCTTGGGAAAAAACTAAATTGGAGAAAACTGGTATAGAGGAAGAGGTTTC